>RCWM02000049.1:600000-785000 GCA_003667255.2 Euschistus heros
ACGTGGGAGTGCCTCGGTTTATCGAAGACAATCTGGCAAAGCAGTTCATAATTAGTTCAATCTGTCTTCGAGAACCGTCGAGAGACCACCATAAACTAGACAACCATAATCAAGGTAAAGGAATATTAGGGAGGATTCTAGAAGCTTACGAGTTGACTGGGGAAGAAGGTGACGGGATCAGTGGAATAATTTAAGCAGACCTATAGAAGGCGGGAGATTTGGGCAATCTGAGATTTCCAAGAAAGGGTCTGATCAAAAATAATTCCAAGATTTTTAACAGACAAGTAGAAAGGGATAGGATGATTATTTAGTATTAAGGGAGGATAATGGGTTTATGCACTAAGGAGGGAGCTAGATCCTATTATAATGGCCTGAGTTTTCTGTTCAGTTAATTGTAATTTATTTAAGGTTGCCCAGGCACTAATTCTATTCTATTCTTCTTGAATTTTGGCGAAAGCAAAAGAAAGCTCGGAAGGAGGAAAGGAAAGATAGATATGGGAATCATCTGCATAGAGGTGGTAGGAACAGTGCTTAATTGAATTAGGTAGATCGTTGATGTAGGTATTGAAAAGGAGAGGAGAAATGCTGGACCCTTGAGCAATACCAGAAGTAATAGTCAGAAAAGTAGATAAGGATTGGTTAGGTATTTTAACTGCTTGGGAACGGTGAGAAAGGAAAGACTGAAACCAGCGGATGGAATTGAAGGAGAACTTTAAAGATTCTAATTTGGAAAAAAGGATAGAGTGGTCCAGGGAATCAAACGCTTTAGAAAATCCAGAAGTATCAGTACAGTCAGTTTTTTTCGTCTATAGCAGTAAACATGTCATTGGTGATTTTGAGGAGAGCGGATTGTGTAGAGCAGCCAGGTCAAAAACCAAATTATAGGGGATCGAGGAGATTGGATCCTTCAAGGAAGTTGGATAACTGAGATTGTACTAATCTTTCTAAGGGTTTAGAGAGGTTAGATAAGATGGAGATCGGGCGATAGTCTTTAGGAGGTGTGGGATTCAATGTTTTATTTATAGGATGAATTAGGGCTTTTTTCCAGGAGGTAGGGAATACTGAATTTTGAAGGGAAAAATTGTATATGAATAAGAGGACTGGTGTGATTTCGAGAAGACACAGTTTTATCAATTTTATAAGGATTTCATCTATGCCGGTAGAATTGGAATTGGACTTCATTATTGAGGAAATAAGTTCAGAGGGGGAGATGTAGGAAAAATAAAGTGCAGGATGTCAAGTAGAATGGGAGGAAGGGTGAAGAGAATCGGAAGAGAAGGAAGAAACAAAATATGAATTTAGTTCTTCAGGAGATACAGGATAGGTAGATGGAGATGTGCGTGAATCAGGAAGGGGAAGTTTAAGGAGGAGATGCCATTTCGATCTGGAATCAGGAGCAGAAGAGAGTGCTTCATGGAAATAAGTGGATTTTGCTCGACGAATCAAGGCTTGTGTCAAGTTAGGAAGCATCCTGAACGTTTGGTAGTCGTCAGTCATCCTCCTGCGTCTGAATCGTCTACGTGCTGCATCTCAATTTCGTTGCAGCTGTTTGATTTCTGGACTTATCCAAGGAGCAGGGGGACAACGAAAAGAGGAGGATTTGAGAGGTGCATAGATGTTAAGGATATTTAAGAGGTTTGTGGTGAGGTTGTTTACCATGGAGTCAATCGAGGAGGAGGTATAAATTTCAGTCCAGTTCTGAGCTTCAATCTCTGGAAGGATCTTTTCACAGGTTAGGGATTCTATATTGCGGAAAGCAATAGTTTTCGGGTGGAATGAAGGTGCATGGATATTGTAAGATATTTGAATTAGATCATGGGAGGATAGGAAAGGAACTGGTAACTGAGAAGAAGCGAGGAGGTTCTTTTCTGAGTCAATAATGAACAAGTCAAGCTAGGTATCAGACTACGAAGTGTGGTGGGTAGGGGGAACGGAACTATAAAGAGATGTAGGGAAAAAAATAGGTTTTCAAGGAACAGTTTATCACGCGAGTCAGAGAGGAAATTGGAATTCAGGTCTCCTGAATTAATGATATTGGTATAGAAAGGAACACAGTTGTATAGGAATGTTTCGAAAGATGAGTCGAAAGGAACATGAGGAGGGCGGTAAACTACCACATATAGGAGATGGTGAGTTTTGTAGGAAATTTCTACAAAAAGGAACTCGATTTGAGATAGATCAGTAGGATTTGAGCGGTCAAGGATTTGGAACTTGAGGCCATCATGGACAAACAAACCCACACCTCCGCCAGTCCGACCTATTCGGTCATGACGGATAAGTGTGTAGTTAGGGAGGGAAACTAAGGAAGAGGGAATGAAAGGTTTGAGCCAAGTTTCAGACACTGCAATAATATGGTAGGAATTTCGGGTAAAATATTGAAGGAATTTGGATAATGATTGGGCATTTATCTGACAGGTAGTTAGGATGTTGATCATTTTGAGGAGATAGGGAAGTGAATAGTATCTGATAGGAAGACGCAAACTTTTAGGTAACTGGTTGAATACCAATAATAAAGTTTAATATAAAAAAATAGTAATGTAGGACAACAGTTAGATTCTAATAAAATATAATAGAAAATAGTAAGGAGAATACTATTAGAGTAATGAAATAAAAATAAAAAAATGAAAATAGTTAATAATAAAAATACAAAAATAAATCTAGATTTACTAGAATAAAAGAAAATTAATGTAGAATAATAAAAAAGTAAAAATACTATAGATATAACGAGAACCGTAGAGCAATATATATAGTCCGTGAAAAAGTCCGATGTAGGCCGATAAGAAGATAAGGACCGGTAAATTTGCTGATCAATGATAACCACTGGGTGGCCATCATCTTTACGGCATCGCACCCTCCCGGCGGCGAACAAAACGTATTTGATTTTTTCCGCTAATCTCTTCTGTCTGGCGAGCCAGTACAAATGTCTATTTGTAGGAGTCATCTCCTCGCCGAGATATACGAGGTGAGAGTCATTCTCCTGCCACCCCATATCCCTCGTCGAAAAATCTCTCCTAACCTTTCTTTTTTGTAAGAGCTCATCTCTGAGAGTCTGCCTCACGAAACGAACTATATCAGGTGGAGGTCCAGTATCCTCTTTCGTTGGTCTGCGGTGCTCGATCTGGTCTATATCCTCTCTGCTCAACTTCAGACCTCGGCCTGCCCCTACGCTTGTCACTAAGGCCGCAGGTGTTTCCCCCGAGCGAATTGGGATGCCGCGAATTTCTATAGATTTACGGAGTAATCCTTGCTCAGTCCTATTCAGGCGAATCCCTCGCTCTCCTACTTTCGTTTTTAAATTTGAATTTTCTCTTGTCAATTCTTCCATCCGTCTAGATTGCGCTTCTAAATGCTTTTCAATTTTAGTAAGCCTATCATTTAATTCGAAACTAAGCTCACCATATTTTTCAATAGAAGATTTCAAATCTTTTATATCTTCGTTGACCTTCGCGCCGAGCTGGTTGAATGCCTTAAGTATATCGGAGCATGTTTGATGGAGGACTCGTTAATTTTTCAATAGATGATTTATCTGAACAACTTGTACAGCACCATGTTTTTTTTTAAATTATTTTATTGCCTCAAAATCTTTATCTGTTATTTGACTGCATTTACTATGAAAAATAGCTTGGCATTTGAAACAGACAACGATTGGTTTGTCCTCCCGAGAGATCTGATATTTACAAATCGAGCACAGACCCATTTTAAAAAATAATTTAAACAAACAATAAAAATATTTTCTATTCGAAGTCAATATAGACGTAAAACGCAAGTGCTGGTTTCAAAACAGTGTTAATACGTTAGGGATTGAGATATTATGACTCACCGTAGCATGTTAAATTATATATTGTTACTTGATCTTACCTCGATTATGGTCAGAAAATAACCACACAGCACTTAACAGAAATTAATAAATGTTCTAATGTTCAACATGAGAAAAAAACAAAACAAAAAAAAAAAAACACTTTTGAGAGGAAAAAAATACAGAGCAGATGTGAGCAGGTTATATTTTTATATTTTTTATAAAAATATAAAATGTTATATATATGTGTATATATATATATATATATATATATATATATATATATATATTTTTTTTTTTTTTTTTTTTTTTTTTTTACCAAAGGTTGCTGATATTGAAAGAGATGCAAGATCATACTCTGTGCAAAGGCTCCTAACTAATGCCGAATACAAGTTTAGAATATTTGCTCAGAATCCAGTTGGCATTTCAGAGCCAGCAGAAAGTGAGCCTGTCAGAATACAGTCTAAATATGGTAATTTCACTTTTTTTATGTCATTATTCTTTACTTTTTTTAATTGAGAACTGTATTTATAATTTTTAATTATAGGAACAAGAATAAATATTTCCAAAAATTAAAAAACAAATCAACTGAATTAAAAAAAAAAATTAATATAGCTGCTATCAAGGATGATTACAGATACCTTGTAACATAGAAGAGAGAACTTATATTTCCACTACAATTTGTAAAATCTAAGAATATGTAAAAATTATCGAAATCTCAATTTGTATTTTGGTGAAACTGAACAACTATGCAACAAGAATTTACTGATTTAAAAATAATTTTAATAAAATTATTGTAACTATAGTAAAGACCCTGGATAAATTTAGAAGTAATTCAGCAGTTGATATTTATTTTAAAACAGTCAATAACCACAGCAGCATTGAAAAATACTATCATTGGACTGTTTTAATTAATGAAGTTTATTATGTATGTTCAAAACATTCACTAGAGTCTGAATATATATCATTTATTTTTAAAAGTTTGGCATCTATTCTGCTTTAATTTATGGTGATTTTTTTTTCCTGATTTATTTAATTTTTATTTGCAACAAATCATTAGAAATGTTTAACTCTTGGCTTTTTCTTTCCTATCCTGATGATTTAATGTTTTGGGGCAAATATGTGGGTGATATTAATCATGTACAACATTTATAAACACTGGTGAAAAGTAATCAGTTCTTTCTTTCTTCTTCTTTTTTTTTTTTCTAAATAATATTTATTAAAAAAAAGATATTTTAATTGAAAACAAATGCTGTCAACTCTCTTACTCTCACTTACAGGCTTACCGTCAGCACCTGAAGGGCCATTAGAAATATCGGGCATGACTGATACTTCTTGTACTCTTTCATGGGGAGTACCATTTTCTGATGGAGGCACTCCAATTCTTGATTACCTTGTCGAAAGGAAGGAAGCTGGAAATGCTTGGGTCAAGATTGGATCTACTAAAGAACTACACATTGTAACATCTAATCTTAAGAAAGGTGTGTCATATGAATTCAAAGTTTCAGCTAGGAACAGGGTTGGAGAAGGACAACCACTCTTCTCTGAGAACATCATAGCTGGCACTAAAAAGAGTAAGTTTTTCATGTTGTACTTGTATTTTGTGACTGTTTGTCTGAAACCAACCAAAATTTTGCAAGTGGAAAATAGTTCATATTAGACCACATTTAGTTACTAACACTATAAATTACAAACTAATATACTGCTACTGATCAACTAGACATGTTATTAATCGCACAATTAGATTTTTTTTTAATTGCTGCACAAATTTAATATGTACTCTGTAAGTACTTGTTAATTTTTTTGTATTTTGAGATAATTTAAATGAACATTATAAATGTATTTTTATCATAGTTATGCTAACTTACATCAAGCATTATTAAATTGTTGAAAGTGATTTTAATTTTGTACTCTTGGATGATTATATAGTTACCATCAGTTATTATAATTTTTATAGTCTATTTACTTTTTATTTGCTTTAATTTATAAACACATAAAATACTATTTATATTTGATTAAAATATTAATATAATTTTTATCATTTGTTAGAGAAAGCTTATACTAATGATTAATTGTTTGTATATACAGTGTTCTCTCACTAGCATTTACTGCTCTGTGATCTTAAGTGCTCTTAAGTTTTATGTACTGAAGAAAAAGCTGTGTATTTTTTTTAATAAAAGAAAAAAAAAATAGAATATAGATAAGTTTTGATAAGCTCTTCAAAAAATTTAATTTAAAATTTTAATAGCTTTAGAATAAAAAAGAACCTTTAGGATTTGAAATCACATTTCTTAATTGTTTTATTTGTGAATCTTATTTAAACTTTTTACTGAATGAATCATAAAATAATGAAATATAAGTCACAAATTTTAAGAAAATACAAATACTTTTTTATCTTTGGAAATGATTAATTATCTACCTACTTCTCAGTAAAATTACTTTGGTACAGACTTTTCTATCAACATTCCAATTAAATTTCAATTTTATTTTGAAGTGTTAAAAATCCATTATTTTAATATAATAATTATTTTAAATTTTATTTGAAATATGATGCTTGATAAAAACAAATATATATATATGTATATATATATATATATATATATATATATATATATATATATATATATATGTATGTATGTATGTATGTATGTATGTATGTATGTATGTATATATACTTAAATTTATTCATTATAAGTTTTTTCAGAATTTTGAAAAATAGCTGTCTAAGAACAAATTATTATTATTTAAATATTTAGAAGCAAATAAATTATAAATTTGTGTCTCATTTTTGGTTTCTCCATTGAATCTATTATTTGATTTTTTTTTTTTTTTTTTTTTTTTTTTTTTTTTGCACAATGCCAACTTGCTTTTAGTTTTAGTTATACTTACTATTAGTTCTATTTAGTTTTGATTAGTGAGAGTGCACTGTTCTTCATTTATTTTTATACATTCCTCTTATTTAACATGCTTGCTTTGATTAATGCTTTTGTCAGGCTCTCATTTCGACAAAGAGTCAGCTATATTGGCTTTGCTTGCTACTTATCCATCTGCCAGATACTCTTACTCTAGTCCTCGTAAGTAATTTGAAATGTATTTATATGTTACATATTTTCTCAATGGAACAAAAAACAAACTGTATACTCATTAAAAAAAATTTATAATAGCAAAAGGCTGAAGAAGACTTATAAAACCTATTTTTTTATGACCCTTAAACAATTGAATAAAACTTAAAACCTTACATTCTAAAATTAGGGTTCATTGGTGTAATATATTGTAGGTAATACATCATATATTTTACACAATACAATTTTTGGATCTTGTTTCCAATAGTAAATGATTTTATCTAGTAACAGTAACAAAGTGGTAAATTAAAAGATATGGGTTAGAGAAACATATGTTTTTATTTAATTGAAATTTTATTTAACAAAATTTGAAAAATAACAAAATCAAGAAATTATAATTATAATTAGGTTCTTTAGTTACCTCTGGAGGCCAAAATTCAACTGTGTCCTTTAGTATTTTCTTAAAAAGGCCTTCATATTTGTATCTTTTTACGTATTCTCTCAAAATATAAAAAATTAATTAAAAATGTGTATAATTTGTGTATTAATTGAATCGAATTACATAACAATCGCTGATAAATATCATTATAAAATCATTGGCAGGACTATTAGAAACAAGACTCCAGTTTTTAAGTTCATTGATTCATTCATAGTAGAGAAAATTAATTACTTCCTGTGGTGGGTGCAGGAAGGAGTGTATCCCCAGAAATGAATTAGCTGATTTGCAACAAACTTCACAAGAAGGAAAGAAGCTGAGATGTGTCATGATAAATGACCACAATAATAGGCTTTACCATATCTGCAGATATGAGATTTCTTAGTAAATAAGCTTAATTGCATCATTATGAAATAAAGTGCAATAAATTTCCCTACAAAATTATAGAAACTAAAGAAGATATCCTGTGTTCGAAAACTTCTTTTAGAAATTTTAAAATTAAATGAAATAATTGACATTGAAACATTATAATCACCTACAGATTATACTTTGCCATAAAAACTAAACACTTTAAACCCTTAACTATGGCCGGATAATATTAAGACAATAAAGACAAAATTAAGAACATATTTAAGGTTGTGTAAGCAATTAAAATCTTTAAAATTTAATTCATTTTTGTATTAGTGGCTAATGACATGCTTGATTAACCCTTCAGACGGAATATGTGTTTCTTTGTGTTACAAGGAACAACATCTGTCTCTTAGATGGATATTGGAATTTTTTTTTTTTTTTCATTTACTCACCTTATATTTGAAGTCATTTATATTCTCTTCTTGGCTCTTTTAATATTTAGCAAATAATATATTGTTCATAGGCAATTAATAAATCAATGATAAAAATCTTAAAATGTAAAATTATTTATTCTTTTAATCGAATGTGGAACATAATTACTGAATATCTGTCAGAAACAAGAAAAATAATATATCATAAAATAAATGGTACTTAGGTCTGAAATGCAAAAAATAAAAGCAAAGTATGCAGTAGACTGAAAGAACAGGACGTTGCATGGTATCATTTTCAACCAAGTTCGGAAATTTGGTTTAAAAATATGCCTGTATAAATTAGTGGGGTAGTTTAAAATATTATTTAAATCACAAACAAAATAGGATAACCTGCAGTAATGTAATAGCAAATTTATGAGAACTAGATAAAGCCTCAATAAAATAATAAATCAATGAAATGAGTAAATAAAAATATATTAAAAAATAAGGAAAACAGGTTTCACAGGTGGTCACGAAATAAATGAGAGACAGAAATGTACATTTCTAGGATCACCCACCTGACAGACTGATACAAAATCATTATATTAGTGGGAACATCTGCCTTATGGACAGGAAAAATCCCAAGAAAATGCATTCTTAGCTGCTTAAGGTCTGATACTAAACAGCTAACATTGGGGCTTGGCAAAGATTGAGGCTTAACTGAAGCAAACACGAAACCTCACTACTTCAATCATCCTCCAGCAAGATTTAGTACATTATTATCTCACAGATGAATGTTCCATTTCAAGGGTTAAAAATATTGTCTGTGTTCTAGTGAATGAGCAAACACTGTTTGTTTTATTTTTTATTTTATTTATTTATTTATTTATTTATTTTACAAAACTGATTCATGTATTTTTTGTTTGAAACTGATTTCAACTTGGAAGGAAAGGTATCTGCTATATATTTACATATTCTATTTTACATATTTATATATTTCATATTTATCTTCATAATCTTTGATGAACCATAGTATATGTTATTCCATTATATTTGCCTTTTGATATATTATTAAACTGATACTTTATTTTTCAAGTTTTCACTTATAGGTCTCTCTATTCTAACAGGGTTAGTCGAACTCTCCTCAGAAACATGCATTAAGAAAGCTCACAATACTTAGCTATTTCTCTTTTCCTTACATTAGTTATATTTTAAGTAATAAAAAAATCACTAGTATAATATCATATTCTTTTTCTTTTTTTTTTAATTTCTTGAATCGTAGTAATATTTTTTTTTTTTTTTTTTTTTTTTTAATTTAGCACCTCCTTCACCTCCAGAAAATGTACAAGTTACAAATATTGCCAGTAAGAGCGTCACCCTTTCTTGGGAGCCTCCTGTGTCAAATGGAGGTTCTGAATTAACTGGTAAGTTTTTAATGTATTATTTTTTTTTTTTTTTTATCAACTATTGTAAATGTATTTAATAGATATCGAAACTTATTAGGATAAATAGTTTTTATATATATCCTCAACGTGTTGTCATGTTATTAATGTTAATGTTACAAAGAAAACAATTTTTTTTTTTCAATTTTTTACCATTTGATGACTATGGGAGAGGGGAGGATGTAGAGGAATGAGAAAAAAAAATAGTGAAAAAAAAACAACAAATCAATAATTTCTCATTAGAAAATCCATAAATCAGATATGTTAATGGTATTGTACTGGTACAAGTATTAAAAATATCAAAATACCTTGACAAAAATTTTTATTGAGCCATAACCTTACAAAATGATATACCTAAGGAACATAAACAACATACCATCTCCATAGTTTGAGCACATGAAAATTAAATCACACATATTAAAGTACCTCTTACTCTTACTAGAGACATAACTTTTTTTTGTATTTTTTTTTTTTTTACCCTTTGCACTAGAGATGAATTAAATCTTTATAAATTTTTGCAAAATTTTTTAAAAATATATTTATTATAAATACGCTCATGATTTTCATGTAATTGGTTCTAGCTTAAGCTAGGTTTTTAGAACTGGAGTGGTTAATTCCAAAGCCGGGAATAAAATAAAATTAAATGGAATTAAAAACATACTGTTTTTCAGATCTGCCAAGGATCTGATAATTTTTTGAAGCTGAAGGACATTCTTGGCCACTCTCCTCATCTACTTAGATTTACTTACTTTTTAAGATTTAACGATTTTAATATGGCAGAAGGATATTCCGCCATTGTTGTCCTTAAGGATAATGTTTCGAAATAGTTGATGTTTTAACAGTTTTTAAGATGGCAGAAGGATATTCCACCGTTGTTAATGCATTTTAGAGGAAGTTGGAGGTAGTTTTTCAACACTATCAACCCCTTACCATTGAAAGTTTTTACTAAATTGGTACAATATAGAACCGTGGCAATGGGGGTTCAGGGCGGGATTAAGAGATGGCTCCTGCTATAAGGATTATAGCATTTATTTATTTTTTTATATTAGGATTATATAATTCTAATAAATTAGAATGAGAAGCAAATGAGTGGAGGAATTATAAGATGAAGAGAGGTCTTTGGATAACTGGTAAAATCATACAAAAAATGCATCTCCAGAAACACCAAGATTAGACATTACAACACTGAGGTGAAGCCGAAAAGCCTTTATGAGGCAGAAACATTGACTATGAATAGGAAAGGAGAAATGGAGGAAATAAGGAAGACTGAGAGAAAAATCATGAGAAAGATATTGGAGCCAAATAAGACAGACAAAGGATATAGGCTAAGAAGCAGACAGGAAACTGAAGAAATATCAAATATAATTCATGACATGAAGAAGAGAAGGTTGAGATTCTTTGGACACATCAAGAGGATGGACAACTCACATCTAACTAAACGGATTATGGAATATACAGAAAAGATCAAAAATATGGGATGGATAATTGAAGTCAAGAAGGATCTTAGAGAAGCTCGAATAACAGAGATATAGAACAACAAAATAACAGATAGAATGCATTGCATAAGGTAGACAAATGGGAAGTCTGTCCAGTAGAAAGGAAAATGAAAACAGGAACCAAATGGTTGAAAGATAGGAAGAAAACATACAGTGAAAAAATGGAAGAGATAAGGAAGATTAAAAAAGGCTCAAAAGAAGTTAATGCTTTACATAGTCCTGAGAGGCTCATTCACATAAAGTAGTAGTAGTATTATAAATATGCTCCAACAATTAAAATTGTCTAGAAACAAATGCTTAAGAGATAGTTTCAGGCTTCTTCAAGACTACAAATTTTAAAAGTAAGGTAACAAGAACTCAAAACATCCCATTTTTCCCTGGAACAACTAGATACCCACTCTTCTACAAAGGATATTTGCTCACAGTTCTTATTTATTTGGACAAATTTTTCTTTCCCTTTTCTCTCGTCAACATGTTTGGCAACCATCAGAGCATAGCGTACTATTCTAAACTCACTGAAAATTTAGGTATTTTTCTCTGTTCTTCATTTTTAATCTAAATTTTAATGAATATAAACATTTAATGATTTAATTTTTCAATCAGATAAAATCATTCTTCTTTTTTTTATTAATTAATAATTTTTTTCCGCAGGCTATGTGATAGAAAAACAAACTGTGATGAGTAATTTATGGACAAAAGTGGTTACATTAGATGCAACTATTACGAATTATACAGTTGAAAACCTTAAGGAAAAATCTGAATTTTACTTCAGGGTATTTGCAGAAAATGGCATAGGCCTTAGTTTTCCCACCACAACTAGTCTTGTAAGCCTGAAAACACATGCAAGTAAGTATTGAGGAATTTTTTTATTTTTAATTATTTATTGATTATATGGTGTAAAGCATAATTAAAGTAGTAATAATAAATATTATCAGTCTCCAATTATCATTACTACTAATCAAATAAAACTGAAAGCTCTGAAACCATAATGATCTTTAACATATTTTACTTTATACAACTCAGTGGGAATTTGCAGTAGATTAGATTATCTACTTAGATTATCTAGAGTAAGATTATCTTCTTGAGGCTTAATATTATCTTCCTATCTATATCTTGGTAAGGTGAAGTGGGGCAAGTGCGTCATATGGAGTGCAAAGTTCAACTTTAACTTAACATAAAAAATCAGCTATTAATGCTAGGATATTATTTATTGTTATATTGCAAACATTGAACTATACTCTTTTCAGAAATATATTTGACTTCCCTGATATCCTAAAAATTATTATCAGTGTGAAGGAAAATCAATTTTAAGTCCCATTCACGCACCTAAACGGGATAAGTGCTTAAATCTCTTGTAAACTCCTTAGCATGAATTGATTCTTGATGGGGTAAGTGCAAAAATAAGCAACTCCCAGAAATCATTTTACTCCTTGAAATTAAAAAAATAGAGAAAAATACATGCAATACAATTTTATAATTTTAACTCATACAATACACATTTTGTCCATCTCTCGGGCAATATATTTCCAAAAGAATAATGAAGTGTTGCTTTTATCAGAAGGCGCCAGGTCATTCAACTTTACACAACACCTAGATCAACAGGTTGAACTAAAAAAAATCCTAGAGAGGTTATCTTCTACAGTAGAGCACTCTAGTTAGGTTTGGAGGGTATGAAGTTCTCTCTACATACAAAAAATGGCAGTTAATGTAACAAAATGACAATAGAAATTATGGTGGACTAATGCTCATAACCCATAAACGCACTTACCCCACCTTACCTTATATATATTTTGGTGTTTCTCTTTCAGTTTTGGATTTAATTTTTTAGTAATTCCTTCATTATCTTGTTCTCTAAAAGTTTACTAAAGTATGGAGCAGAAAGGGAAAAATTTGTTTTCTTTTAAATATTTCATTGAAAAATAACCCAATGATCATCGCATATTGGGGTTAATAATTTTCCAAAAAAAAATCGCACAAACACTAATTTAATATTTACAATTTTTTAAAGATCACTGTATTTTCTGTAAAATTCTATTTATATAATATTCATTTATTGTTGACTTCCTGTTGGTATAAAAACTAGGATGACCCTTTTGGTGCAGATTAATTATATGTTATTTTCTTATCAATAGCTGTTCCATCTCCGCCAACAGCACCTCTTGAAGTAAGGTCAACAGGAGCTACATCTGTGTTCTTAGCATGGGGTGTTCCTGAATCTGATGGTGGTGCTCCCCTTGAAGGCTATAAGGTAGCGGTGAGAGATGTTAAGAAAACCATGTGGATGGAAGTTGGACGGGTATCTGCTGACGTGCAAAGGCTAACCGTCAAGGACCTACAGGTAATCTTGTAATATTATTTCACTTACTTAGTTTTTAGCATAGTAATGAGCCTTTATTGCCTGTTACATTTTTAATTTTATTCTTCTATTACATTTTATACATTACTTCAATGAATGCAGTATTATAAAATAGTTGTTATCTATTCTTTTTCCATTAAGGATAAAAAAAAAATTAAGAAGGTTAATGAAATTATTTCACAATCTCTCTTTATGAATTTTCTGAACCCTTCATGATTTAAAAAAAAAAATATGTTCCAGAGACATTATTATTTTGATTCTGGTTTTGAATTTAAGGTCCTATTCACACAAAACGGACGTCGAGCAGAGACATGGCACGGACTTTTGTCTCTTCCACGTCTCTCCTATAAAACAAATGATCCAATTCAAACAGAAGTGACATGGCGCGGGCGGTCGCCCTCCCTTTGTTTAATAGCAGAGACGTAGAAGAGACAAAAGTCCTTGCCACATCTCTGCACAACGTCCGTTCTGTGTGAATTGGGCCTAAAAGATATGAAATATATTTTTATCACTATTTATAATAATCATCTGTATGCTTATATTTTGATTATTAATATTTTTTGTTTAGCATATTCAAAACTTTAAAATAAAATAATAAACATTTATTTTCTTCTTCTTAATATACTAAATATTTAATAAATTAAGATTGATGTTTTTGCTGGAAATGAAAATTCCAATGATAAATTTTGTCCAGAATCTGTCAAGATTTATTTATAATAAAAAGACAAAACTTATCTATTCGTTCATTGCCATAAATAAAATATGACTGATCTCTGTTCAAATTATTATTTTAGAATTAATTAAATTATATTAATGACACTTTAAACTTAAGGATACTATTGTTTATATTCATTTCAGGAAAACCACGAATACTTAATACGAATTTTCGCTCGAAATGAAGTTGGGTTTAGCAAACCCCTCGAGTCTGATGAACCTTTCAAAGTTCAGAGGCCGACAGGTAAAATATTTTTGAACAATTATTTAATTACAAACAATTAGGTCTATTGAATAATTTTTATATACATTTTATACACCCCTTATTGTGGTACAGATCAATTAAACATGTTTTTTATTAAAGATTAATTTTATTTTCATTAAGTCAGAATATTATGTTAATCGTATGCTCAATTGCCCACAGCTGAAGCAGAGGATACTGATTTAGAAGAATTAGGCTTCGACAAAGAGACACCTTCCTTATCATTTACAACGACAACCACCCAGTCATGGATGAGAGAAGCTGGAATGGATGCTGATATCTATTCTTATTCGAGGTCATCACTTCTTCGCAGGAGTGAATATTTCTTCAGAATTTGGTATTATGCAAAAAACCTTTTTCAATGAAGAAATGACACTTCGTTAACATTCCCTGAGTTAACGTAGTGCACTTGTAATTGAACATTATCTATTGTCGGTCATTCTGAA
This sequence comes from Euschistus heros, assembly GCA_003667255.2. Lineage (NCBI taxonomy): Eukaryota > Metazoa > Arthropoda > Insecta > Hemiptera > Pentatomidae > Euschistus > Euschistus heros. The sequence continues at coordinate 614,772 of RCWM02000049.1, forward strand.
CAGTGATATATGAGTTACCGTTGTTATTTTTGTTGTATATTGTTTTTACTTCTGATATGCTAAAATTTATATGTATTTTCAATAATTAAATAATTAAGTTATTGCTTATTATTATATGATGTTGATATTATATTATATTTAATGATGTAATTATTTTTAAGCTAATAAACATGTATTATATGATATAAAAATGGCTTCTGATTGCTTCATTACCTTCTATGTGCTTATATTAGTGCTTATGTTTGCATGAAATTCAGTTTGATATTTATATTTATCTTCTTTTTTTTTCTTTTTTTTTTGTGAAGATCAAACTATGTTAATTTTTACTAATGCTGTTTTCTATTTTTTCATGATTTATCCATTTAGTTATTACACATTTGTCATCACGACTAACAAAGGCTTTGAGGTTTCAATGTAGTGCAAACTGTTTTTTGTTTTTTTTAATTGATTAGTTGTAAAAAAAATTGGTCTGAAACTTGAAGTTATACAAGAAAATAAAAGCTCTAAAAAAAAGAAAGAAAGAAGATAAGCATATCATTAAAAATAATAATTTATTTTTATTCCCTCGAAACTCATGAGGTATGGATATAATAGTATTTATTTACAATGGGGAATATATTATTTTTGTTTTTATCTTATTTTTCTACATCAGTTCAAGAGCTGTGTGCCTTTTCTCTCCATACCCTGAATTAGTTTCCCTAAGTTTTAAGAAGTCACATACTAATTTATGTGTAAATGCTCATTCCTGTTTCACAAAGATATTTCTTTCCATACATTAATGAAAAAAAAAAATTCTTTTCAATTATCAAAAGATTTTTTTTTCATTATTAATTTATGGCTCCTTAATTTCTAAAATAAGAAAAGGTTTCTTTGTTTTTAATTTTCTGATCTCTTTTCCTAATGTTATTTATTTTATATAAAGAGAATAAATTAAAAAGAGATCTTTCACAAGCAATAAACTATATCAGAATATGTACTGGGTGGGGAGGGAGGGGAATTTTTAATTATATTCACATAATGTACATTATTTATGTTATTTGCATTCTTCATAGTAAAACATAAAGATTTATAGTTTACCAATAAAGTCACATCCATGCTTAATTTATTTGATGATTGTCTCTGCTTGCTTACTAATCAATGTGTGGTATGATAGTTTGATACCTTAGGTTTAGTCACTTTATTGTCCAATACCTCATTAATAAAAATTAATTATTTGCTTATTGTTAGAAGAGTTCAACACAAAGCGTTAAGAATCTCAAATTGGAATTAATAACTAATAACTAGTTTTGTTAATTGATAATCATAATAGGCTTCATCTGAATTGAAGAATAAAAATCATTAAAGCGAACTAGAGTGTAGAACATGCTTACTTCTAATTAACCTAATTGCTCTATGATGAAATAATTAAGACTAACTAAATAGAAATTATCCCTCACTTGCTAATAATTTAACATATGCTGAAGGAAAAGTTATATCCTTAATTATAGCAGTAGTAAAAGAACTGTCTCTGTTTGGTAAGTCAGTTAAAGTGGTCAGTTTGGATATTGCCTTTAATTTCTCTAGTCTGCATTAATCTTGATGATGCCTGAATTGATAAAATGTGGATGGTCTAGTTTTTAACTAATATTTGAGAAAAGCTCTGTGTTAGATTCTTTGGATAATAAGCTGGTAACTATTGGACCAATTTTAAAATATTTTTGGGAGGTGGTGATGGTCGCTTCCTTGTAGTGCCTCCTGGGCAGAGAGCATGATTCTTAGTTAGTGGCTCATGTGCTGTTTTCACAACAGATGAGCTACAATGACAAGAACTGCTCTTTGGCTAAACGACTATCAAACACACTGACTTGACTATTTATTTATTTCTCACTATATATCTATAAACACATGACCACATTTACATCTTATGATACTGTAGATAATTCAAAAATGATGATTTGTGATAAAGTCTGATGACTGATTATGTACCTGACACAATCATTAACGCACATTCCATTTTAATGAATGCTGTTGCAGAGCAGGGAACTGCAACAGTATTCATTAATAAATTTTACAGCCTAATGAGAAAGTTATTAGCTTTTTAAGTCAGCAGGGAAGATTTAAAAAGCTGTTAAATTAATAAGAGGACCAATCACCAGCGCATTAAAAAAAAAAAAAAAAAAAAAAAAGAGGTGAGAAATAATTAAAGTTAATTTACTTTTATTAATATATTAATAACAAGTATATACTATACTATATAATTCATTGTATAATATATACTATAATTATTACAGAGTATTAATAATTCTATTCATTAATTAGTAATAGGGCAAACCAGACAGTTATTGATATTTCAGATAGTTAGTGACACCCTGTACCACTTACAACCTATGAAGGGTCTCGGGTTCAGTACTTAGTCAGGTTGTACTGTTTTTGAGCCAATGGTTGTGAAAGGAGGTGATTTGGCTAGAATTCACGCTCAACCGCCAGGTTTTCCTCCAATTAAGGGTACTCACTTTTTTAGAGGCTGGGTGTGCCCCAGGAGGGTCTCCGACCTCGAATTCGATCCACGACTGAAATAGTGACACCTAGCTTTTAAATTAAAAAAAATTAGATTTACCAAAAAAAAATAGAGGAAAATTCCAGAAAATCATAGAAGTTAGCTGTGTTAAAAGATTTTCAATTTTGTTAGTCTCTTTGAAGATATGCATAGGTTGTCAAACAACAGATTTTGTATTACTTATTCTTAATATCTCGTAAAATAATTTCCAATGATTATTTTTATTCAGATTTGAGTAATTCAGGAAAAATTAGTAGATTTCAACATGAATGAACTATTATTTATTTAGCTTAGGTATGAAAATTGTCTGAAGGATGCCAATAACTGTCTGGTTTAATTTATCTTTTATATTTACATATTACAGAATATTGAATACAGGAAATTATTGGTATGAGTGGGGGAAATTTAATTGCACTTATTTTTAATTTGATTCATTGTTTGTCAATAATATATCTAGAACTGCATTTGATGTATGGGAAAAGTTTTGGGCTGAAAGAGATTATTTGTTTTAGTTTAATATTTGGGAATATAAACTTCATGTCGTCCCAAGTGTTATTTATAAGTGTGTGCATAAATATGCAAAAAACATCCTATATGCAATACACTGTTACTAAACATACAATGATACTACTTCATTAGTTATAACTTAAAGGTTATAAAGTTAAAAATACATCACCTTTTAGGATATTAGTTCCTAGAGATACATTTAGTCACCATAGAGGGACCTGAGTTCATGTTTCATTTTAGTTTAAAATAGTTTGTGGTTAATGCTACTTTAATCGTGTAAGTTGTAATTATATCATGATTCCGTCAAGCATAACTAATAATTATTATGTGTATGATAGTTGGTATTATTTTTTATACTCCTCGAATATAATGTTTAAGGATACACCGAGGTGAGTAAAAATTAATGGAATGTATTTAATTCACTTCTACTGAATCTTAATAAACCTTTTTTGTTGGATTTAATTAATTATTGGAAATCCAGAAATAATTGTGAGAAATATAATTTGCAAAGCAAATGGTAAATTAAAATATCTGAGACGACGCATATTTTCTATTAAAATACAATGTCATGGTGAGAAATTACTATTTTTTGCTAACTAAAAATATTAATATCTGATTGTTATTCAATTAGTGCATTCATGAACCCTTGATGTAAAGTATACCAACCTTGCAACAATCAAAATATTATATGAACATTTTCAGATTAATGATTTCCTATGAATTGATTATGATTTGTGATAAAAGCATTGTTAACACATTCTCATTCATTGTTAACACATATTTTCAATTTGCAGAGTAATCTAGCATTAATTAGTAATTATTTTCCAATACAAAGATGTTTTATTTTTCAAAGATTTTTATTTTATTTTGAAGTTTTATTAAATGTTCATCAATTTATTTATTTATCTTTTAGCAGTCTTTATAAATAATATTTTCATTCACTTTCAATTTGAGTATGATAGTATAGTTATAATTATAAAACATTTTGAATTTAAATCAGTAATATAATAATAAACACAATATAATATTACATAATGTTTGTTTTAAAATTTACAAATTACAATAATAATTAGAATACATTTAATTTTTTAACTAAATTTTTTTTTACATTTTGATGTAATTTTTACTAAACATTATTTTTATTTTATTTACAGGTCCTCAGTGCTTTATAAAGTAATCGGCATCCTTTGTGAAAGGATCACAATCAGAACCTAATTGGGGAAATAATCAAGGTAAACTAGTTTGGAAAGTTCAATGCTAATTTACTTACCACAGGATATTGTATAAGTGTCTGTATCCATTTTCCTTGTCAAATAGAAATGTATAAATGAGTTCATGAAGAAATTCTAATAAGTTGTTGTAGTGCATTTGTTAGTTTGAGGTAAGATTTGTGAATCAGTAGAATCTATAACAGTTTCATTTTATTTATCTCTCTTCATCACTTGTTATTTAAGTTTTCAATTATTAGTTTTCTGCATTTATGTAGTTTTAAGTGATATAACTATAAATAAACTAGATTGGTTTATTTCAAATTTTAAAATGTGGTCAAATTCAGCTTGAAATACTGTTTGAATATATTGTAAATAATTGAAATAAATACTTTATTTTTCTAACCTTTGCAGATTCTTTTTGAAAATTTTATTCATCAAAATTCTATTGAAATGTTTTTATTACTTAATTAAAAATAATTATAATTTAAAGATTAGATAAGTTGTTTAAACTTTATTACTTTTAATTAAATACCTTGCAAGATTTAGTTTCAGACTGTTATTTTTTTTACAACATACTATAAAAAATTGTTTTTTTATTGTAGTTATTTCATAGCATGGCTACTTTCTTAATAACCACATTGTTTTGTCTATTAATATACTTCCTTCAGTTACTTAATTTATTTATCCTCCTTTAACTATTTTTTATGTACTATAATTATTATTTTCATATGCTTATTATAAAAGTATTGTTGATACAATATAAAATATATTATTGCTTTATAACGAACAACCAAACATTAATATATTAAAGCAAATAACGAATTTGCTGTCATATCAATCATAATATGTAAAATAATAATTAAAAAAAAAGTTGAAATAATAAAAAACCCATAGGAATTGAGTTATCTATTATTCACAATATTGGAAAATTCTGATAATTAATTATTATCATGACTGAAATGTACAATTTTTTTTTTAAATTATCATTCAGTTCCGTAAAGTGACAAAAACTACTAAAACCTTGTTTTTTTGTTCGTAATTTGATTTTACTAATTTTTGTGGATGATATTTCTACTGATAACAATAGATTGAATTATTTGAATTGTTTTTCTCTTTGTTTGTTCTTCCCTGATTCCAACCCAAAATATGAGTTATTTAAATTTCCCCAATTACAAGGGATGCCAAAATATAAATTAAAAATTTGAGTGTTCTCATTGTTGATTAGGAGGAAGGGGATCTTCCATTATTTACTGGGAATCCCCTCTACTAATCATCACTTTAATATTCAAATCTTATCTGAATAAAAAAAAGAAATTAATTATTAACTAAAAACCTTATTTATTTATATGTTGTTATATTCTTTATTTAAATTGGGATAATTTATTTAAATAATTTCAATTATTACAAATTCAGCTATTATCTTTTATTATTATAAATTATACTATTTTAAACAATTAAGTTATTATATATCAATAGCAATCAATTATTATTATAAATGTAAGTAAATTCAGTAATAAGAAAACAATTTTATAACACTAAATTTATAAAATTTATGATTGACATCATACATCATTAATTAATGGCAATAGAATAATAATATAGTAACATTTTATACCATCAGAAAAATCCTAACTTATTTAAATGTTAACAAACATCAAGAGAACTTTGCCTCGCATTGGAGGAAAGGCATCACTTGGTCTCACTCAAACCACAATTTTTGTTTTCTTAAATACCTAGGACTACTCTTACATTCTGAAATAAACAAGCCCATAGATTAATGAAATAGCCAGTTCCTTTAAAATCTACAAATATCCTGCTCACTTAATTATAGATATATCTGGAGTTAATTGGACTACAATTCTTCTTATTGTTCATTTCATGATTGAGTAATTATGAAATTGATATTAGCATACCAGAAAGAGAAATTAAGTTTTAACTTGAAAAGTAACTAAACTTAAATTCATTGAATAATGTCGAACTGATAAGATATTGTGGTTTTTATCTAGACAAGAGACTCATGTGGAACCCTCATACAAGACTGAAAAGATAAGAAGCTGCATGTCGATTTCAACTGCTCCAACACTTACTTGACAGACGTTTTAATCTCCTGATCCACTACAAATAAACTCATTTACAAGACCATTATCAGACCTATTTGGACTTATGGTATTGAGTTATGGGGTTCCATCATACCATCTAATTCTTACTACATTTAATCACTCCAATCCAAGGTCCTTCAAAAAAGCCTAAATGCTTTTTACTTTGTTACAAATTAACTGATCCACAATATCCAATATATTGCTGATTTGGCTCAACCAGTTAATTTTCTTTTCACAATAAACTAAATACTCAACTAATCCACTTGTTTCCGAACTTGCTTACCATTCCATTTCTAGTAATCTTCTGAGGTGTCTGAAAAGAAGATGGTCTCAGGATCTTCTATTGTAGAACTTTCATTAGAGAGCTACTATTGGGTAGTCCCTCCATAAGTCTTTATCACATCATTTCTGTACATTGTAATTACCGCATATTTATTAGATGTATTTTTATAATACAGTTGTAAAGTTCTATTAATGAATAAAAAAATATAAAACATATTGAAAAACATTAAATATAGAATATCAGCCCTCAGCAATTTTTTTATGATAGAAACGTTATTTTTCAGATTTTATTTTAAAGATTTCTTTTAATGAGATAAAAGTTATATCATGTACATTTCAATGTGCATTATGCATGTTATATAGTATGTGTATTATATTATTATATTAGTTATGATTAATATACAGAAAAATATGGTTAGTAAAAATATTTCCTGTTATTTAAAATTAAGAAAAGATACATTTTTTAAAATTATTTTTGCTAACAACACAAATTTTATAAGTTTATTGAATGTTAAGAAAAAATAAAAATAAGAATAGAAAACAAAAAACAGAAAACTTTTTTAAAAATAGCAGAATATTTTTATCACCATTCCAATTATTTTTTAGAGTTTCACTTAAAACATTACTAATTTATGGGTGTGCGAAATAATTGCTTTTTAATGGTTTTTTTTTCCATTTTTTTTTTTTTTTTTTACACATTGTTATGACCTTATCCATCTCAAGAAAGACTGTTTTGATGATATAGTTGTCTAGTACCTGTATAAGTTATCATAATTTATCAGTTTTCAATTGGTTTGTCATAAAAAGCTACTTCATATAAGGTATGTTGCTGTAGCTGTTCATTTCTCTTCAGTGACAGCCAGATTATTAGTTCTACATAGGCGGATTGTTAGTTCCCTTTATTCTTATATTTTCTTATTTATTCTTATTTTTATTTGTATGTTTCATAAATATTTATTGTCATTTATAATTATATTAACTACAAATTTAAGCTAAATAAAAACTATTGGAATATTTATAATGCTTTAAATACGTATAAATAAGGAAAAGTAATATTGTAATGTTTTGATGAAGTGATATATTTGTATATTTTTAATCTAAATTGTAATTTTCTATACTTAATCATCTAAAGCATGCTTGCTTTATTATTTTTCATGCTTTACTATCACTACTGAAGGAAAGTATATTGTTTAAGTTAGTGATAAATTTTCTTATTTCTTGCCATATTTTGTAAATATTATAGTTCATAATAATTGTTGAAACTTAATTCAATTGCATTTCTTTTTATTTGTATTTATTAAAATTAAACATAATAAAGTGACTTAAATCTCATTTAATTTAGTGATTATCTTATGATCACTATTATAAATCACAACAAAGATTAGTTTTATTAATAGGATTATTAACCATAATTATAACCATGGCCAAAAAACATTATAAAAAAATGCGCATATATAAATTTGATAAAATATATTCTAATTCTTAGTTTTTAGGAATGTTATTGATAATATACTAGTGATAAAATAAATATTGTATCAAGGATTATTCACTAGACAAGTATTTACACTCAAGGATTGAGAAATTTTTTTTTCTTCTGAGTAAGTAATCATTTTTTTTCCTTATAGGTGTTAACTCGTTTACCATGGATTCACATTTTCCATCTGAAAAAGGTGGATTGACGATTGAGCGTCGTATGACGTAAGTTTTCCTTTTTTTTCTTTGAAAATGTTTATCAGCCTAGTTTTCTGATCATAGTTCAAAATTATGTTCATTTAAATCAAATTTATTTAAAGAAATAATTGTTTAAGAAAAATTTAATTTACTGATTTCCATTTAAATTCTATTGTGCAACAGTTTTTAGATATATGACTGACATTATGCATTTATGTATATTGTGGTCTCTCTTCATTGGATGTAATTTTACTATTAAGTTTTCAGTTTGACTGTTTAAAATTTATTTAATCAGTTGATCCATTTATCTTTTGTTATTAAAATTAAATTAAATATTTGACCTGTTAATTTTTGGTACTCTACAGTTTAAATAATTTTAAACTATTTAAGTCATCAAATATTTTTATATTATTACATATTTAAATTACTTTTCAAGTATTTGACTTCTTAAACTCCATTAATTTTTTTTTTTCTCCTTCAATATTTTTATTCACACCTGTTATTATAGTAACAATAGGCAAATTACCTGAAAGTGTAATTATACAAACCTTAAAGACATGAGAGATATGTCCTGACATTAAAATTAATGAAAGTGTACCTGAATTATCTTTTAATCCCAATCACAAGTGAGATATGTCAGGAGGGATTTGAAATTAATTCTATACATATTTGAAATTTCATAGAAGACTAGTGAACTTAGACATGAAGATAAATAAAAAAAACAGATTTTGATTTGTGTCACTTTTGAAATACATGTGAGATATGTGTGACCTACTACATTATTGAAAACTATTAAAAGTTGATCTAATTCAGATCTTTTTTCTATTCTAAAAAACAACAGCTAGAAGTCTGGAAATTTATTTAGATCAGTTTTTTTCACTTCAGTTATTTAATGGCCATTAAGTTGACTAATAATTATGTCATTGGAGTGGGTATATTGTTTATTAGAACAATGTAAGAATTAGGTAATTAGGCTACTGGATTATTATTTCAAGTACAATAAAAAAAAAGATAAGGTTTGACTTTATTTATGCCTTATGTCCTAATTAAACAACTATGTTACCAAAATTATATAAGACTTTTATTACTATTTAGTTAAACAAACAAATGGTAAAAAAATATATGTATATATTGTTTTTTAAATTAAATAGTACTATGTTTACTCATTGATAAATAGTCTTGTAATAATTGTTATTGAAATTTTAATTATGTCTAATTGTCTTTTATTTTTTTCACTTATTGTTGATATATTAATTTAATTTACAGTTAGGTTCTGATGTACAAGTTCTTACGCAACACTTAAAACCATTTAATAAAACAAACTAAACAACATTCTTTAAAACTCAAGTGGTAAATACTTCAATCTGGTATAAAACATGAATTTCAATGTTTTTTTTTTGTTTTAAATAAACAATATTTTTCTGTATAACTTGTCAATATTAAATGTCACTAATATTTGAGAGCTCCTTGAAGTGTTGCTTTAGCTGTTACTTATCTCAATATCTTAGAATATGAAAAAAGAAAGCTACTTCTTTCTCTAGCTCTTTGATATCTTTCTATCCAGCTGGGGCCTTCTTCCATTTAGGCCAATAGACCATTTGTTACACATAACTGAATCTCATAATTGTTCCAAGTATTATTTGTGCCTTCCAATCTTTTCTATTTGACCTTCTCCAAAGTTCCATAAATGTCTTCTCTTGTTGCTTTTGATATACTCGAAATACAGCAATTGGAATTTTGGCTTTAAGTTATTGTAATTCCTCCGCATTGGAGCGCGGAATGTACTGCATGGGAGCCTTTCTCGACGTGGAACAGGCCTTTGACCGAGTCAGACACCCAGGACTGCTTTACAAGCTCCGCAAATTCCATCCTTCAACATACTTCCTAATTATCCATTCCTATCTGAGTCATAGAACTTTCATAGTAAACCATAAAAATTCCTATTCTTCCCTCTTTACCCAATCTGCCGGTGTTCCTCAAGGTAGTATCCTAGACCCCATCCTCTACACGGTGTATACAGCTGACATTCCAACTCATCCTACTACTGTCCTCACCACATACACTGATGACACATGTGTGTTATCAGTAAGCAATGATCCCTTCATTGCCTCCCAAACACTCCAATCCCATATCCTAAGCCTTCAAGAATGGTGTCAAAAATGGAGAATCAAAATAAATCCAAAAAAATCTCACCAAATAACCTTTACCATTTGTCGTAAGCCTACAGCTTCCTGTCCTACAGTATCCTTTAATGATATTCCACTAATCCGCTACCTTGGACTCCACTTGGACAAACATCTTACTTGGAATCCACATACAAGGCTAAAAATGCTCCTTACTTTGTCACCAATAAACTTATCCATAAAGATCTTAATGTTCCATATGTTGCTGATTTAGCCCAAACCAGATATCTATCCTTTCATAGTAAGCTTCATAACCACTCAAATCCCCTAATTTCTCAACTTGCTTCCCACACCATTCCCAATAATCCTCTGAAACATCTGAAAAGAAGATGGCCCAGAGACCTTCTAGTGTAGAATTTTTATTTAAGTGCTACTGATGAGTAGTTCTTTTTAAGTTTAGTCACGTTATTGTAAAAGTTAACAGCACATTTACTTGATGTATATATTTTGTACAGTTGTCAATTTCAATTATTTGTTATAAAAAAAAGAAAAAAGTTATTGTAATATAGAAAATGTTGAAATTTTTCAAATTACTTTATTTTTTAAGCTACATATTTCACTTTTTCCTCCTGCAACCTTCATTGGAACTATCGTTTCTGCAATATTATTTTCTCTAAGTTTCTAAATTAATTCAGTCCTGTGCTCAACCTGAGACATTATAATAAGATGAAATATCGCGTTCAAGATATTTCATTTATTATTATTTTTTTAAATAGTTCTTTATTCTATTAATTATCTGAAAATAAACATATTTGTTAGAAGACAGTTTTATTTCTAGACCAAGTACACCATATTCCTTTTTTATGGTGTGTAAATATTAATACAGATTCAAACATTCTTGTATTCCTGCATTTTATGTGATTCAATTTCAATTGGTTTCTTCATTTCTTCTGGTCTGCATGAATTTTCTTTTTTGTTTGAGAAATGTCCATGATGTCCTTCTTTTGATGTAGTCCTTCCCTATGTTTGTTTAATTTCTTCTTTAAATTTTCTTAGGAGTCTGATATGATAACACTACTACCAAAAATCATTATTTGGATCAGATTTATATATAAGTTACAGTAATTATTATAAAATATAGTAAAATATTGTTTTTTATTATAATATAGTAAAATAAAATATTACTTATTACTTAAATATAGTTTATTATGTATAGTAAAATACTATACTATTGTAAATCCATTTCTTCATTCTGCCATTAATGTTTGTTTTCTGCTACTACAAAATTTGAAGACTCCATGAATAAATGCAATGGGCCTTAGATGTTTGCCCTTTTGATTCTTTTTTTTTTTGGAAGTGGAAGGGTTTTGGGCACATTTCCATAATGTAGTAGTTATGTTGACTGGATATGTTTTAGAAAATTAGAAACTACATTTTTTTTTTTTTTACTTGTTTTTTAAGATGTATTTCATTTCACATTTTCTTGACTGCTGCCAGAAATACACTCTCGATAAAATTATTGGCCACTCCTATTTTTTGGTCAAACATTGATTCTAATAGATGAAACTTTTAAGAAATATTTTGAGATATTATAACTTTTTAAATGACAAACAAGACACAATATATTTATAACACAAATTTATTTTTTCTTTAAATAGAAAGAAAAACATACTAATGACCACAACAAAAATATATGGTAGTTTACTTATTTATCTATTACCTCTTAGTAGATGTACTTCTCAGTAATGCGCTGATCCATTGTTTCTTCCAAGACTTTAGCCAATCCTTTTGGAACAGATTAAAAAGTTTCTTTATATAACTTTGATGAATATCGGCCCACTTTTCTGGGATGTAAGTTTATAGTTATTCTATGGAGTTAACCAGTCTCCCTTGAACATAAACTGTTTGAAAAAGTTCTCCCCAGCAATTCTAAATGATGTTCAGATCTGGTGATGGGGGTGGACAGGGTAGATATTTACTTATTACTTATTACTTAAAATCTAAATGGAAATATTGTGGGCTACAAAAATGTTTTTACAATGCAAGCTGTGTGTAAAAGCGCATAGTTTTACCGAAAATCAACTCCACTCAAGTCAGCTCTTCTCCTCATTGAAAAATAGGTTCCTGGATGAAGTTTATATACATTTTGCACTAATTATTGCTTGGGAGGAAAACAGCTGATCAAATTAGTGAAAGGTGATTGTTTTTAAATTGTGTCCGCCTAATATAACAGTTTTCAGTGGTAAAAACAGGTAATTTTTAGGCAAAAAGTGTTAATTTAAAACTGTAGTCTACCGTAGCGAAGAAGTTAGTTAAAATTTCGGGTATGGCTGAAGCATCCCAAGGTATGGAGATGCCAATTGATAATACGCCTACTGGTGCCCTTAACCATGATTCATGGGAAGTTGTCATCGGAAAAAAAAAAAGACCAGCAGCTACAGCAGACCCCAGAAAACAGGCTAAAAAGGTCAGTGATATAAAATTATCAAATCAGTTCGAAGTTTTGTTCTCATCAGAAAAACAAAATACTCAAGTACAGCAAACTAATATAACTCCTGTTAGTAAGAAGCCACCTCCAATATATGTACGTGGTATTGAAAACTATCCAGCCTTTGTCTCATTTCTAGAAAAAGAGGTAGGCATTAATAATTTAACTTTAAAAAACAACAAATAAGGCCATAGTAACATTACTTCCGAAAACAGCTGACAGCTACAGGAGTGCAGTCAGAAGCCTAAGACAAGTGAACGCAGACTTTCACACATTTCAGCTGGCTGAAGAAAAAAAATTCCCGAATAGTTATAAAAGGTTTACACCACTCTACTCCTCCTTCCATTATAAAAGATGAGTTGTTGAGAAATGGATAAGAAGCAATAAATATTACAAATGCTATTTCAGCAAGAGCAAAAACCCCACTACAAATGTTTTTCGTTGATATATCAAAAAATTCATACAATGAAAAAATTTATGAAATTGAATTTCTATATTGTACTCATGTAAAGATAGAAGAACTAAGAAAAAAACGAGATATTCCACAATGTACAAGATGTCAGGGCTTTGGTCACACGAAAAGCTATTGTAACCATCAGGCTCGGTGCGTGCGATGTGGCCAAGCGCATGAGACATCAGTATGCCAAAAAACCAGAGAAACACCAGCGAAATGTGCAAATTGCGAAGGAGCTCATCCTGCTAACTACAGAGGATGTCAGACCTTCAGAGAATTACGAGCTCAACGCAGCAAAAGAAATCGTCCTCAGCCGGTGGTTGTAGAGCCTCCTGAACCAAGGCAGTTTCCACCATTGCAAAATCGTCCTCTACAACAGCAGCCCAGTGTTCCAGAACCGAACTATCAAGACCATGTTCATTCAAATATTATGGTACAGCCACAACAGACTTGGTCAGGCATGAATCATGTAAGTACAGTTCAAGCACACCTACTAATTTTGATCCATCAGAACTTATTTCTGCCCTAAATAATCTTAACAACCTTGTCCGACCTCTTATCAGCCTCATTACTAAATTAAACCAAATAACACAGACAGTATGCCCCTAATATGGCCCCTAATTCTCTGACTGTGGGCTCCTTATCAATCCTACTATGGAATGTAAACGGACTTATACAACGAAAGACTGAATTAGAAATGCACCTCCATCACAAACGCACAGACATAACCTTACTGACGGAAACACATCTGACACCTCGAAATAAACTTAGCATCTCTGGATATACTTTATACAGAACAGACCATCCTGACAACACTACACACGGAGGTACTGCCATTGCAATCAAATCGACACTAAAACATTTTTCCATTCATCTTGACTCTACTCCTCAGATACAAATGACAGGAATACACTTACAGACCAAACACAAGAACGTGACGATAGCTGCCATTTATTGCCCCCCAAAGTACATAATTACAGAGCAAATGTTTACAAAAATCTTTGAAGCTCTTGGTTGTTCGTTTTTAGCTGGAGGGGACTATAATGCAAAACATCAGTACTGGGGTTCGCGACTGTGCACTCCAAGAGGTAGGAACCTTAGATCTGTTATTCATCGACTGTCATTAGACCTACTTGCTCCCAACCAACCAACTTACCAAATTCTAGACACAAGAAGCCTGACATATTAGACATATTTGTGACGAAAGGATTAAGGACCGTACCCTGTTCAGTGAAAACCGAAGCGGATCTCGGCTCTGATCATTCCCCTGTAAACCTGATAATGGGCGTCGAAACATTTCTTAAGGAAAAGAGGCCTTCATTGACAGGTGGTATTATGGATTGGGACCAACTGCTCTCAAAACAGAAAAAGAATTGGAAGAGGCAGTTGAACTCTTTACAACATCAGTACAAGAAGCTGCATGGTCTTCGCAAACACCAAGGTATAAAGAAACTATCCATTTACCTACCTACCCTCAACATATTAGGGATCTTATTAGAGCCAAGAGACAAGCACGCAAAAAATGGCAAAAAGACCGATTCCCTTCTGACAGACAGACGTATAATAAACTCAATAATGACCTTAAACACCAAATACGAAAATTTAAACAAAATAACTATGACAATTATTTTTCAAACTTGACAACCGATGATAACAGTCTATGGAATCATACCAAACGCCTCTTGAAGCACCGTGAACCATCGGTCCCACTGAGAAAATATGATGGTTCCTGGACTGTCTCGGACAGAGAAAAGTCAGAAATTTTTGCCGATTATCTTTCAACTGTATTTAGACCACATGATGACTTAACTGACGCACTCCAAGAGGAACATTTAGAGACAATCTTAGACTCACCCCTACCAATGTCACTTCCTCCCAAACCTTTCACTCCTACTGAAGTGCAAAACCATATCAAGCAATTACCAAAAAATAAAGCTCCTGGTTATGATCTCATCACAGCTGAGGTACTCCAAAAACTACCCAGAAAATCATTAGTTTTTCTTACAACCCTTTATAACGCCATTCTCAGAACAACGAAATTTCCCTTACAATGGAAAAATTCCTTGATATTAATGATTAATAAGCCGAACAAAGACAAATACACACCTTCTTCCTACAGACCTATTAGTCTTTTACTGCTCTGTTCTAAAATACTTGAAAAATTACTACTGGACCATATTACTAAATTACTGACTGAATTAAATACAATACCTGATCACCAATTTGGATTCCGCTCATATCATTCAACAACACAACAGTTACATAGAGTCACAGATTACATATCCGCTGCTTTAGAACTAAAACTTTACGTTTCTGGGGCGTTTTTGGACGTTTCCTAGGCTTTTGATAGAGTATGGCACCAGGGGTTACTAGTAAAATTGAAACCGTTACTACCACACACTTACTACCTTATCTTACAATCTTTTCTTTCAGACCGCTTTTTCTCTGTTCGCCAGGGCTCAGATATCTCCTCCATCAAACCTATTTTAGCAGGAGTCCCTCAAGGCTCAATTTTAGCACCTTTTCTATAGTTAGTATATACCTATGACATACCGACGAACAATAACATGTTAACTGCTACTTAGGCAGATGACACTGCAATCATGACTAGAGACGCGGACCCTACACAAGCCACCTTAATACTTCAACACAACCTTAACGAGATTCAAACTTGGTGTAAGAAATGGAAAATAAAACTTAATTATGACAAATCCCTTCATATTACATTTACACTACGACGCAAGACCTGCCCGCCTGTTTACATTGACAACCAACCTTTACATCAAACTGAAAAAGTGACATACTTAGGACTTACGCTTGATAGAAGACTGACATGGGGCCCACACGTCAAGACAAAAAAAAACAGACGTTACAGTTAAGACTGCGACTTCTATACTCAGTACTTCACAGACGCTCAAAACTACCTTTAAAACAAAAACAACATTTACAGTTACTTGATTAAACCTATCTGGACGTATGCATCGCAAATTTATGGACCGGCCAAAAGAACACATATTCAGAAAATACAGACATTTCAATCTAAATTCCTAAGACTGATAACAGACTCCCCTCCTTATGTGTCAAACGATATACTACATACAGACGTATTCCGACAGTTAAGAGCCATATTCATAAACTTTATCGACAATTTCATGAGAAACTACGTGGACACACTAACAAACAGATACATAATATGGCAACAGTACATACCAGACATAACTCAACGGAGGCTGAAAAGGAAGTGGATGAGGGATCTCCTAGTCTAATCGCTAATAATTTAGTTTCACGCCTGGAGATTGTACCACTGGGTGCTGACTCCCTCATGCCTGATCATGTCTGTTGTATCAATGTAATTTCACATTCACTGGTTGTCCATTGTGTACAGTTGTGAATAAAGTTATGTTAAAAAAAAAAAAATTATTGCTTGGCAAAATATTAATTCTGTCTTTTCCATAGTACCCTATCCCAGCCCAGAATATGACACAACTTCCTTCTACTCGTTTGCTGAAAATTATTTTTCTCTTCACAAACCATGAAAATAGTATCCAAATCCATCAAAACCTCCAGATTAAAGCTGTTTTTATCATTGAAGCTAACTTACTTCTACCTCTTTTACCATGATAGATTTTCAGAAGCAAATTTCATTTTTGAATTTTGTTGGCTTTGTGTGCTTTTAAAAGAGGAGGTTTTGTTTTTAGTTTAAGATGCTTTAAATTGCTGGTTTTATGAACATTTTCAATGCTCATTTGGACATGAGCTTGTTCTCAAATCTCTGTCAGCTATGGCTGTAGAGTTAGACTCTTGGTACAAAATAGCTAACTGTTCTCAGACAGCTGTTGCTGTGGGCCTACCAGTTCTTTTCTTTTGGTTATAATCCTTGACCAGCCTAAGGAAATTCCTTCTGAGAAAACTCATTCTTTAATGTACAAGTGATTTTCAATACTGTCCCATTTATATCACATAATCTTTAATTACATCAGATTTATTGTCAAATGGTCTTTTCTAGTGGGCTGTTCTCATCATATTGTTATATTTTTTTCTCTATACTGTATATTTTGTGGCTTGGTTTGGCAATAAGAAATCTAGTTTTATAAAATATCATTTTGTTAACTTTAACATGATAAATTAGTATTATACAGGCATTATTTATTGTAATTATTTATTGTTTCTTTTAGGTATATTGAAACATTGATTCACTTCCTGAAAGGAAATGTTGGGGCTGGACTTTTTGCCATGGGTGATGCTTTCAAGAATTCTGGCATAGCTGTTGGATTTTTTGGAACATTGATCATTGGTTTTATCTGCATTTACAATAACCACACATTGGTAAGGAATATATGTATATATTCTCATAATTCTTAATATTTTAAAGCTTTATTTAATACAAAGTATTAATATAACTAGTTTACATATGTATGATTGTATATAAGTAGCAATAAAATCAGAAATCGATGAATAATTTATCACTTCTATGATATTTAGTATATTAAAAAACAAGTTTCAAATGTTCTTGATATTTTTCTTCAGTTCTAAAAGCTGAAAAGTATTCAAAACATTAGCAATTTTGAATACAGGTTATGAAATGACGAAGAATCTTTATTCTGGGACATTTGTTCCCTGAGAACAATAACAAGTTACAAATTAAGATACCATTGTCTGGGTCAGACAATTTAAAGTAATAATCCTGAATAGTTTGTAAAAATATAAAGTCATATACTAACACTCACACAAACAAATAATAATACATAAATCATAATTTAATTATCATCACATTTTCATTGTTACATTTCATATATCTTCAGAAGATTGAAGATAGAGAAGATGGGTATTTATAAGAGTTTATTGTAGAGGATTTCCAGATGGAAATTGGTAATGATATAAATAAAATGAATATAAATATATGGGAGGTGCTATCACTCATTGGGTATATTAGGTATACTAGACTTCATCTTCTGGACCTTATTTTGAGAACAGCTGTAGGCAGAAAATTTATTGCCTATTATTTCAACAGTGGATAAACTTATGGGCCTTGAGATCTTTCTGGGCTATACTCAGCCTCTTTAAAGTAGAAATTAGGAGAAAAACATTTAGTGTGATTTTGGACTGTGTACTTTCACAACTGGCCTGGAAACAGTATCCTCCTCATAGGTTTTAAAAGGTTCAGATGTTTTATATAAAATATAATTGTTGTGTAATAAATATAAATTACTGATGTTTCGAACTTTTTTTTATGTTTTTAGAACTGAAAATAAATATCTAACATTTAACCCACCGGCGGCGCGTCCTTGTGATTTGCATGACCGGGCGCGTGCCGCACTGAGTGGGGCATGTCAAAATACCAGGTTTTATATTGAAATATTTGTCTTGGGTAGGCGGAAAATGATTATTAGTTAACAAAAAATAATTTAGTTAAACATGTTATTATATAAAATATTTCTATTTATAGGCACCCTTTTTTAAAATACAACATGTATAATACTTTTTAATGTTTAATTATCAATATAACAAAAAACAAAATGAAGTTTATAGAATATAATAATGACAAAAACGTAGGAATCACAATATTTTCAAATAGGTAACATAATTTCATTGGTAAAAAAAAACGTTATTCGTCCTCTGAAATCTAGAGTTCATCTCTTCTTCTTGCACAGTGTTGTCAGTATTTGTATTACAGGATTGACATATAATTTCCTGAATAGGATGCTTCTTGCAAACGTGTTTGACATATTTCTTGCATTTAATATAAAAATACTATTCATAGAAAATAATAAAAACATTAACTTTTTTAGGAAAACCAGTTCCATAAAAAGAATAATTTGAAAGATCAAATGTTTATGAAAATGCTGGTATATTTTCTGTATTGAGATAATGATGAAAATTATAATACAAAGTAGTAATTATACTTACATGTCAGTTGTTGAAAAGCGGGTGAGGAACAATGTCGATGAGGGTTTGAAAGACACTGAAAAACAGTTGCGAGACAGGGGCGCATCCTGCAGTGTGTGCGGCTACTAGGAACTATCATATTGAGGACCCGATTGTGACCGAACCATAAACGATATACGATTCGCAATTGAACAAACATGACGTCAATTAGTAGAACTAGGATTACATCAAGTTCTGAAGAACTCCGTCCATGGCTTACCCACGAAAATTCTTGGAAACCAAGCTTGCCGCACTGAGTGAGGCTACGCGCCCGCCGGTGGGTTAAAACTAGTTTTCTAATAAACTAAATTTCCTAACAAATCATTTATCAATTCATAGTTAATCTAATTACTTCAAAAAACTACTGAGTTGCTTTTTAATCATACCTTATAAATTACTTGTAAAGATTTTTAATTTTTAAATTTAAGCTTTTGAAGATTTAAAATAGAAAACAAAAAAAGAAAGCATTGTCTTAGTGTCTCATCTATTCTGGCACAAACTATCACCTTTAACTTCAAACACTTCGTAAAAACAAAGATTGCTATAGACTGATCTAAATTAAAATAATGTTTGGTCTGTAGAGAGTAAATAGTTAAGGGGTGAAGTGATGCTATTTATATTATCTATTTATATATCTTTTGTCCTGCCTATGGAAACTTGTTTTTGAAGGATTGCTAGATAATAAGCGGTCCCTAGAACTGCAAAGTTTGAAGATATTGTGCTGGTATGATGGTGTGAAGGAAGGTGCTGCTAGAAAGGACTAATAAATCCTCATTAAGGGCTTAAGAGATGATACAGAAAATAGTTTCAACAGGGAGGTCATGTCCTATCTTAGTGTATGGTTGGATAAATGACCATATGGACATAAATGACCAGAATATAGTACATCACCATGATTATCTTGCAATTAAGGTGGCCAAAATCTTGAATAGGCTAAGTCTTGTAGTTGTTGCTTTTTCTTCAGTCTTGGGGTCTCAGGTACTCAGAGTGACATTGATTTATGAAGGAGTTTTGCTGGGTATTCTGAGATATCTCTTTCCTTCCTGAAATCGGAACCTAACTCAGTGATAGGGGAGACAGGTTAGTGTCAACTTAGAGGACGGCTCTGTTTGATATTCACCAAACTTTATAGGTCAACTTAACATAAAGCAATGCTTGTCCTAATTTCAAGAAGAAGTGAACAAGTACACATACAAGACAAAAGGTTTAACAGGACATCTGGTTAATCTCCAGATGATGATTGTGAAAGATTAAACAGATGGAAGAAGATAATCCGGAAGGATGCAATTGAAAATCGGGGTTGAAGATGAGTTACTGCTTTGAAAAGGAGTATTCTAAGAAAGTTTTTCTCTACAGTACAATTAGATCCTCCCTGACTGTAAGGTATCACATTTCTAACTGGTATGGGGCTTTTACTAAAGATATTGATGCTCTAAGTCCTACATGTGGTGTTCTGGAGGAGATTGTGAAACAATGAGATCACATCCTGCATTGTAACGAAAGCCCATGATCATGAGATCAGTGAAAATCCATATCCTTGCTGAAGGGGAGTTCCCTGAGTTGGTGAATTATTGCTTTATTCTCTTTATCTATATTCATGTTTACATTTTTTTTTTATTACCTTTTAATTGTGTTTCAGGTAAGATGTGCCAATGCGATTATGGCACATAAAGGACTAAAAGAGCCTCCAACATTTCCTGAAACGATTTGTTATTCATTTGAAAATGGACCAAAGTTCTTTAAATCGCTTTCTACTCAAATGAAGTAAGAATTATGTACTTTAAAATGCATAAATTTTACTCAAAGTTGAGTTGTTACGATTTGTTAGCGAGATAATCACATATTATGGAATTTTTTAAAATTAAGATGTTTATATATAAACTACTTGGGCAAAGCTAATTATATGATTGAAAAGTTCTGGTGACTAAACATCATGAAAAACTAAAAATACTAATAGTCTAAATTAAATGCAGATACTCTCTCTTATCTTCATTCTTTTAATCTCATTAATCTACTGTGTTTTTTTTAAAATAATTATTTACATCTTTAAAACCACTAATAAATTATGTTGATAAAGATAGCTTTCATTCATTCTTATTTCTATTCTATAATTTTTTTTGTTTAAGTAGAAACATTAAAACTGTTAATATGAATATCAATATTTAATTAAATAATACCCCATAAACTCAATTTCATGACAAAACTTAAAAAAATATATGTGTGTATATATATATATATATATATATATATATATATATATATATATAATTTTTAGGTATTTGTAATATATATATATATATATATATATATATATATATATATATATATATATATATATATATATATTTATTTATGTATATAATTACAAATACCTAAATGGTGTTAGATTTCACATCATCTGATTAAAGTTTTTTTCTAACTTTAATCAGATCCTAATTAATGATTACAGCTGAGAACTTAAGGAATTAAGTCCTTACATGATTTTCACTAGAAAGATTGAAAATTTCTCTTTTTTAAAAGTAATAATATTGTAGAAAGGAGTGGACCAAAAACTAAACAGTTCATTGACATACTTTTAAAAATAATTAAGTAAAAACAAAAGTTGATCTTGATCTGTTTTGAAACATCTATGTCCTAGCCTTTATAAAGTGATCCATCCCTTAGCTACCTGTATATTTATTTGTATAGAAAGATGTTTTAAAACTTTTTTTTTTTTTTTTTTTTTTTTTTCATTTTTCAGAGCTACACTAATCTCACTTTGTACACTTTTAATTTAATTATATTTTTTTTAATAGTATACACACGAAAATGCTTCAAAATAGGAGGTTGATTACTACAGTTTTTTAAATAAATATTTTGGGCTACTGTGACCGCAATTATTTTGAATAATTATATTCCCTTTTCCTTAGGTAGTTGAAAAAGCAAACCATAGTAATGTTTGGTTCCAAACAGTACTTTTTAGACCTATGATGAAATGGAGTAATATTTAAAATCTAAACAAATATTTAAATTTTTTAACCCTTTGCACTCCGAAGCAGCAAACCCAATGCCTGGCACAGAACTCATATGTCGGATATGAGCCGGCAATTCTTTAATGGCTTTCACTCAGGTGGCTGGAACTATTTTCCTCCCCCAGCACTTTGATTTTGTTTACACTTTTCTGTAGCATAATACTCAATATTTTTTTAAAAGGCATAAATAATATATATAAAATTATTAAACTTTTTTTTATTACTACAAGTACAATAATTTTAAACAAACACAAACAATTTTTAAAAAATCAATAAAACAATATTATCTTCAAGAGAGGATCTTGAAAAAAATAATGCCGGTCTGTACCTAAGTTATGAGTTACGATCTGTCCTGTGCCAGACACATGGAACTTATAATCTGAGTGGAATTGCATTTTTATTTTGTTGGATTATAACCAGCTAATGAGTGCAAAGGGTTGAGAGTGCATTAAATTTTCCTTAAAATTAATGTGTTGTTCGGTTGATCAAGAGGGCAGTGATGTCCAGCAAAAGAAAATAATTTTATCAATAAATTTAGCATTAAAATAATAAAATAATTTTTTAATTAAACTTTATCAATGTACTTAAATATAACAATAGTATGACCCAAATTTAACTGATCTGCAACTTAGGGCTAACTTCTCATTCTCAGAAAGCTTGTTTTTCAAAGTAGCCTCTTTCCAAATTGCTTGATCTAGCCAACATTACAAAGAAAATTAAAGTCTTGTAGCAATTTTTCTAACTTTGCTATGAATAAAACTGCTGAATATCAATGAAAACTTCACTTTCTATTTTGATCTTTATGAGGTGCCCTTTCACAACCTATTCTTTTTTACTAACATTTATTGTCTGCAATCTGATTTCCTCCTAATGATTTGATAAAATTGTACACCATCTCATAAATAAATGGAACTTTAATGAGGAGACTTCTTAGTTTTAAGAAATTTTAGTCATAGATGTTGGTTGTCCACAATTGCTTTAGGCAGAGTAAGAACATATTTCTTTAGGCCAAACTTCTATTCATACTTTATATTTGAAAACCTTTTAAAAATTTTCTTAAAATGAGTAGCCATATTTGGAATCTATAAAACAATATCACCATTTTAAATAATCATGTATATTAGGGTGTCTATCTTTATGGTACCATAATTATTTATTTTATTTTTGTTTATTATCATAAAAGATAAAAGAATAAATTAAATAATGGATTTGAAAATAATAGAGCAAATGTAATGGTAGTTTATTTATATTTCAATCAGGGCATACTGCACTTAGCTTTTTATTAACTATCTTTAAATAATTACATTATGCTGTTTCATTACTATTAATGTTATTTCTGTCTTTGTTGTTCCATTAGGAGGATAGTCAAAATTTTCATACTTATTACACAACTTGGATTTTGTGTCGTTTACATAGGATTTGTTGGTCAGTCTTTAAAAGAAGTAAGTAATTATTTTAAATAATTTTTGATATTATTTGTTAAAGGAGAATGAGCTTCTGTGTTATTATTATAATTATGTATTTATTAAAATTTGTGTATAAATCACATTTATCTTTAACTAAAAGGTATATAAATATATATATATTATATATATATATATATATATATATATATATATATATATATATATATATATATATATATATATATATATAGTGCCTAATTTACCCAAATGACTGCTGGACCCAACTATGGTTGGTAGAGATATAGAAAAATACCTGATGAATCAATTGGATCAAGAGCAGTCTACTAGACCTATAAAGTATGAAGAAGGATTTACAAGCATTCCTGTTCACTATAGATGATTTAGGGACTCAAAGGTCGTGGGTTCGAATCCCACCTGGGCTGGTTAATATTTATTTCATGGCGGACCCATCAAATGAATCTTGATCTTCCCACTATGACTAGAATAGGTTGGTAACCTGCAGGATAACCCGTCCTTCCTGCCCTAGTTGGAGTACATAAGGACATTAAGCCCAAATAAACAAACTTTAGATAATATGGACTGACAACTAATCATAGGGATCAAATTTATTGCTAGTTACCCAAGTGATCTTATTTAGTGCTGTAACTTTGCAATAAATTATTTAAATAACGTGAGACTATTTAAAAAAAAAAAATTATAAATAAAATATTCTTAAAACGACAAAATAGAATAATTTGAGAGATCCTAAATTTCACACATTTATAAACTATATTTATTTCTGTTCATAAGGCATAGTTGACTGTGAAGTATAAGAGATGTAGATAGTTGGGGCAGGCAGTCATAGATACACAGCAGATCAAAATAAAATTGTTTTTATTTTAATTGTTAAAGCCGACGTTTCAACCTGCATTGCAAGCCTTCATCAGGGCTAGAAGAAAAGAAAACAAGCAAAAAGGTAAGACTAAATTGTAGAAAATATATGAAAAAACATACCCCACAAAACATAAGTATGAGATTAAAAAAAAAAAAATAAAAAAAAAAAAATAAATGTATAAGAGGAAAGACAGTAACATAAAGGCAATATCTAAAGGCCATAAAGACTATTGAATTAAGGTTAATTTTATTCTATATTTTGTGGCTCTTTAAACTCTCCTCTCACCTCTTTTTTCTCTGTTTCTGAATAAGGCAAATTAGTAGTGGCACTGTTGAATCAAAAACTTTTCTAGGCCAGTCATTCCTGCTGATCCCTCTGGTTTGCTGCCAGTCTATATCATATTAAATAGGAATGTTTGAAGATGGTTCTTCATATTTCTATGGTCTAATAAAATACTCTAGATCCAATTAGCTCAGCAGGTATCTTCCTTCATTTCTGCCTACCCATAATTTAATAGATATCTGGGTATCTTAGACACCTTCTCTTCTCTTTACTTGAGACATTTGTATTAAAATAAGTTTTTAATATCACAATAATTAATGATATTTCTATCCCAAATGTACAAATCAATTAATTTACACACAAATGCCTTTTCTTGGATTTAAATCTTTTTTATTTTATTGAGTAATTATTTAATCTGTCTCAAATGTGGGCAATAAGTAGTTTAGATGGGTGGATTTAAAAATTAACAATTTCACTTATACTCACTTACTGAATGATACGGAATGTATGATTCCTGGTTTTCTTAAAAAATAATCATAATGAGTCATATGACATAGTTTTGATGATAATGGGTAGTAAAAATGTAAATGAAAAACATAAATAAAGATTAATCAAAAGAGGAAGTCTCTGTGGAAAGATATTAGCTGATATTTTTGATTAATCATAAGTTGGGAGAAAGAAATAATTGGACAAACCGGTTAGAGTGACACAATAGAAAAAAGGAAAATTATTTTATTCTACTGACAATGATATGAAATGCATATTTTATTATGCACTGTGTTATGCATTGTTTTAAATATTCTTTTCTAGAATGTAAAGAACACATGGAGCTACTCTTAAACCACTAAGCTCTGTTTCATTGTTTCTAATTTGTTGGAGTTAAGAATTATATTTTTATTTTATATTTTTAAGTTGTTGGGAACTTTTGTCAAGTTATTGCATTAGTAGCTTATTGTTTATTTTCTATTTTAGCATGCCATCCTAGTTTTAAAAATATAAATGTAGAATTTATAAATATATATGTAAATGTTAATACATTTTAAAGTTCATTTTATGAATTGCTTTAGTATTGATTAGAAATACCCTTCTCTTAGGTGATTTTTTTTTTTAAGAGGTTGACATTTGCTATGTCCATTAAATAGAAGGCAGCCTTATTAATTCTATATTAATATTCTATTTTGCTACTTATCAGAGTTTTCTTACAGTTTTCATAAAGATAGATCTATACCTGAAAACATAATGGTTAACCAACTTTTTTCTTCAAGTGTAATTTTTCACTAGAATAATTTTTTACACGTCACTATGTTTCAAGTTGATTTTTTTTTTTTTTAAACACTTAGATATGTAGTACATTTACTCCCCCCCCCCCCTTCTAAAAAAAACATGATATAATTAGAATTATATTGCTTTTGTTTCAGGTGGTTGAGAGTCATTTAGATGGGATCAAGTTAAATGTTCGTGCTTACATGATCATGTTGTTTCCTATAATAACCTTAGCCAGTCTGATTCGGACACTCAAATTTCTGACACCTATCTCATTTCTTTCAAATGCAAGTCTTATTTATGGTGTAATAGCTGTATTCATATGTATAATAAAGGATGCTGACTTTCCTATTAATGAAAGGAACTTAGTTCAAAGTATTGACAAATGGCCTCTCTTTATAGGAACTGTTATTTTTGCCTTCGAAGGCATTGCACTTGTAAGTATATCATAAATACATAAGTTTATAATAAATTATGTTTCTAATTAATTTTTTATTGAGAAAAGCTTATCTTTGTAATTGAATTTAGAATAGCCTGTCTTGCATTGTTTTATGTTGTTTAAATAATTTTTAATTTTTGAAGGAATATAAATTTGTTCAACTTAATTTAATTATATTAATTGCTATAAAATAATTATATTATTGCTTTATTTCAGATTATATATTTTAAACTTTATTGTTATTCCAGTTCAATATCATACAGTTGCCAAAAAAATTTTAATTTTCTGCATGAATTTCATTTTATTAAAATGGACAGCAATTTTAGCCCATGTCATTGCTGCAATTCGCAATTTGAAAATTCCAATCTGTATTTCTACCAGTAATTGGATTTGATGCCAGTACCACTCTTTTTTTTTTGAGGTGCAGGACAATTCATATCCAATTTTTATGTCCTCATAATTATCTTACAAGGGGATGTTTTAACTTAACAAAAATATTGATTTTTTTATCTCTTTCGAGGACGTTAAAATTTTGAAGTTGAGATTTTATCAACAACTTTCAGCGGCTATAACAACTGCTGCCTTCAACCGATTACAATAGTATTAGCATCATAAGAATCAGCGTACATTCTGTTTTTTATACATGCATGTAACATTGGGTTTACTCCACTTTTTAGTGGACAAAAGTTGACATAAATAAAAAATTCCGAGATCAACTATAACTTGAGATATCATGATAAGGAGAAATCCTGCGACCTCCAGATTTGAGGTAAACTATGTAGTTTTAGAGCTTCTAGATGACCTTATAATTTGGTTTCAATCATTGGTGAAATATTTAAGATAGCGCAAATGCCTATAAAATCACAAAACTTTAGGGGTAAAAAAATTTAATTTTTGATTTTGACGAAATTTAGTTTCTACATGTTTTTTGAGTTGAGGAATCTGAAAATGATATCCATTTTCCTCTCCTATATTATATAAATAAAACGTTTAAAGATGGCCTATTTCTATTATTATTTTAATTTATACCAACCAAATTTCAAATAAGACCATTTTTTAAAA
Source organism: Euschistus heros (assembly GCA_003667255.2). Lineage (NCBI taxonomy): Eukaryota > Metazoa > Arthropoda > Insecta > Hemiptera > Pentatomidae > Euschistus > Euschistus heros. The sequence continues at coordinate 642,426 of RCWM02000049.1, forward strand.
ACATAGGTTAGCAGAGTTTTTTTTTTAACCAAAACCTGATATTAATTTTAGATTAATCGTCAATCTAAGGTTTTTAAAGCTATTTGAAATAAAAATATAGGTGAAGAAAATTTTAAACTAAAAACTGATATTATTTTCAGATTCCTCACTTCAAAAAAGAATGTAGAAACCAAATTTTGTCAAAATCAAAAATAAAATTTTTTTATCCCTAAAATGGAGTCAATTTCTGAAAAAAACAAAACATTAATAATTTGCGCTATCTCAAATATTACACCACCGATTGAAACCAAATTTTAAGGTCACCTAAAAGCCCTAAAACTGCATAGTTTAGCTCAAATCTGGAGGTCTCAGGATTTCTCCTTATTGAGATATCTCAAGTTATAGTTGACATTGGAATTTTTTATTCTCATTAGTTTTTGTCCACTAAAATCTAGAGTAAACCCAATGTTTTATGCTTGGATAAAAAGCTGAATGTACACTGATTCTTGTGGTGCTATTACTATTGTAATGGGTTGTACACAGCAGTTGTTATGGCCATTAGAAGTTGTTAATGAAATCTCAACTTCAAAATTTTAACGTTCTCGAAAGGGGTAAAAAATTAATATTTTTTTATTTTGATGAAATTTCACATATAAGGGTTTTTTTTTTGCACTAAATCTAGATTGGAGGTCAGTTTTTATGAAATAAATTTTCCACAGATTTACAGCAGATTTCATTGGAATTTTGTCATTTTTTAAGGAGTTTTTGAGCACCCTTAAGCCGGGTTGTGTCTTGAGCATAACGAAAGTATTTTTAATTTAAATAACATTCAAAACTACAATTTATCATGATTGAATCATTTGTCTACCTTGACTGAGAGGCTCTCAGTCAAGGTAGACAAATGATTCAATCAGTGAGAGCTGAGAAAAAAAAAAATAAAAAGTTATTATTTTTTTTTTTTTTCTCGGCTGCCAATGCTCATTGGCAGCTATAACTCCAGTTTTGCACTATTATAGGTCCCTACTACCAACACAAAAATCGGCATTCAAATCTGTGTTTCAAGTCAAATGTCCACTTATTAGATCTAACCTTTTTAAAATTAGCCATTGATGTAAGCAAACCATGATCTGGCCTATATGCAGAATGAGCAAAATGTTTACTCCTTGCAGTTCCGTTAATTTTTTCTAAGTCAAATGAGAATGATATGGAGGGTGATAGTTGTGTCGTGAAATAGCTTGGTTCATGTTGATCATAGCTAGAAACTTTGCACTCAAAACTGTATAAACTCTCTTAAGTTGTTCACAGAAAAGGTTTGAGCCAATTGCTTGACCATCAAGATCAAGCTAAAAATGCTAAATGCCTTGAAAGTTCCATCAAAAACATTACATCACTTTTTTTCCCTACCAAAAAAGTGCAGCAGTATTTCGATAGATTACTGACTTAATCTGAGGCACAAATTTCTTTGGCAGCTGCCTTTGCGCCAGGCCTTTTTTCCATTAATGTCTCAAAAGACTGTGAATCACAATTTTTTCTTCTGACATTGCGCACTCATTTTAAAAATCCAAATGACCCCATAAAGTCAATTCAAGACACTCAATAGTTAAAATTAACATTGACATAGATAGTAGGAACAAAAACACTCTTATAGGATTAATTAAATGAGTTGGAATTAAGGGTTGTGTTCATGTTCAATAATTTTTGTAAGAACCTAATATATAAACTGTCAAAGCTCTAAATGCTAAATCATTCCATATCCACTACACCATCTCCAATCCAAACGATTTTAAATCTAACTTAAAAATTATGCATTCCAGAGTAAAATAACGTAAGCCCTCTTTTAATATCTCCTATCAATCAAGGCTAACTTTTTATTCATTTACTCAGTTTTTTAAATATTTTTCTTAAGTATGGCAATGTGGCAGTATGTTATTTTATTTTTTAATTTTTCTTCGCTTATTTTCAATCTCAAAGTCTCAAGGTGTCTCAGAATAAATAACTAATTCATTATTATTATGTACTTAAATGATAAGCCTCATTATATATTTATTTAATATGCTTATACTTCTTTGCAAATATTTCTTTTTTTTTTAGGTAATTCCTCTTAAGAATGAAATGAGTAAAAGCGAACAATTTGATTCAACATTTGGAGTTCTCAATGTTGGAATGTCTATAGTGATGACGATGCTGCTCAGTTTAGGGATTCTATCTTATTTGCAGTTTGGGAATAACATTGATGCAAGCGTTACCTTCAGTTTGGGTACAGATCTGTATGTAAATAGTATTCCAGTATCAATGGCTTAGTGGGAAAGAGTGTGGAAGAGAAAGATTGACTGATTAATATTACTTTAAAAAAACTTTGAATGAATTGATAACTGTTTTATATCTTAAAATAGATTCTTCAGGTTTCAAATTATAATTTTTGTTTTTCTTCAGTTTCATTACAGAAGAATTTCCAGCTTGTTTCCTTTGATGACTATCCTACTTGAGCAATATAACACTTTTCTTACTTCATATTGATATTCCAGTTCAATGTCAACAATTTTCATCCAAATGTTCAACAATTGCATTTTTATTTTATTAAATCAGACAGCAATTTTCGCCCATGTCATTGCGACTTTATTTTTTTCTATAAGTGCCTGAAATTATAAAATCTGCAGCCGGGACAATATATTTTATTTATCATAATATCCTAGTTAAAATGACTGTTGTGACCTGCAAGAATGTTTTTTTTAAATATATTTACTAACTAAAGATATAATAATCTTAAAATGTAAACATAATTTTGTATGAAATATTTATATCAAGAACATAAAATAATTAGCATGTAAGTAATGTTGAATTAAATAAATTTATTATTTAGAAATTATTAACCTTTAGCTGGTGTGGTGGCTCTTCAAGTACACAGATGGTGATTACGAAGTGACCTGAGGACCCAATGGCATAAATAGACTTTTATATAAACTTCTTGCATAATATCAATTACAGTTTATATTTATGAAGGATTGAGAACACAATAAAAATTACCAAGTTCTAAAATAAAATTTTGTTCGATTAAAAAAAATATTTAAAGAATAAAAAGTGAAAATATGAATTTTTCATAAATTTGGAACATATTCTAAATTAGTAAATTTATTAGGGAATATGTATTTTTTTATTATTTTCAATGATATAAAATTTAAAAAAAACCAAAAGAAATAGAAAATCGACTCATCGTGGCACTTTTTGCAAATAGGTTGTGAACAACTATTTTGCACACAGATTTTTTGCAGTTATGGGCATGTCGCATGTCAGTATTTATGGGCATAAAGCACACCTCTTTCTTACCATAGAAGTACTTACTGCCTCTTTCATTATCAAAATAATCAACACTTTTGTCAGCATCCTGTTTACTATGTGAAGAATGATCGCTAACGATACATCTCTCATCTTTCCTACATCACTACCTTCATTTTTAATTGCATCACATTCTTATAAAGAAGTCTTCAAAAACACTTCTAACTAACTCAGGAAACCTGGGGTCGCCTGTAGAACAAACCTTAGTATCACAAATACGTGCCATTAAAATAAATGCAAACTACAATCAGTGATACTAGTGGTGAGGTCAGGTCTCCAGGATCCAAAGGATTAATTATTGGATTGACACTAAGAGCTAGGACGCGAGAAACAGACTGACTATAGAAAGGTGCCTAAGACAGAAAGGTACAGAAGCATTTAGGCCTGCTACATGAAATATCCGGCTTCTGAGAATAATTTGTCTTACTGCTAGGGTCCCTAGGACCAGCACGTCACCAGTTAAAGGTTAAAATATCTTAAATTTCACCACATTGAAAAAAATCTTTTATACTACATTGTTGCTAATGATGATCATTATCATATAATGATGCATCATTATATTATGTTTTATTTCTACTGTAATTTGTTGGCTTAATAGCTTATTGAGTTTTGTACTGAAAGGGTTAGTATTATTTTAATTTGCTACTTAATAGCAAACATTGTACTATAACTTATGTAAAGAAACTAAAATACTTATAATATTTATAGCTGATTATTAAGAAACATAATTCTTTCTTTCTTTTAGACTTTTAGCTTAGACTTTCTTTCTTTTAATATGGTATGAAAAGGATAAATGATAAGTGATAACTGAATGCGAAACTATTAAGAATTAGAAACCTCATAACTAACTAATCTCTGATTTAATAATTTATTTGTTTTAAAAAGTTTGGGGAAGAGATTAAAATTTATTTACTTATTAATATTTTTAAACTACTTTAAAATTGAATTACCACCAAAACTTTTGTTTAGATTTTTTTTCCATGTAGAATCACTAGAAAAATTTGAATCAAAATCAGTGATGGATAGTCTGGATATTCCCATGTCTAGTTATATCTTTGTATCTCTGACATTAGTCTACCTCCTTAAATCTATTATTTAAAAAAAAAAAAAAATAAAATAAAAAAAAAAAAAAAAAGCATATACATAAATAGAAATACCTAGAAAAGTTCACCATTGTTAAATTTATGGATTTTTTTTTCTTTCAAATCCTCCAACTTTATTAGGTAATTAGATATAAAACTAAAACAAAATATTACAACAAAAAAATATTATAATAATAATAATAAATAAAAAATAAAATTTTGAAGAATGGATCTTGTTTTGCCTTCTTGGTAATTTAAGATTGGTTTCTCTCCTGATCCTTGTATCTCAGTTGTCTTAATGTCCTTCCTTTTGATATTGAGTGAGGAGGAATCACTCTTCTGGCAATGACTAAAAATAAATTATAGGAATTAAGTAATGTAGTAGTACTAAACGATTTTTGGGAATAAATAACTGATAATTAATCTTTCTGGATCTAGATTCATTTCTTTAAAAAAAAAAAAAAAAAAAAAAAAAAAAAAATATATATATATATATATATATATATATATATATATATATATATATTAAATATAGCAATGATTTCTGAAGTTTAAGTGCTATTAGAGCCCCTGGAAATAAAAGAAAACTGATGAAAAAAAAAAATTGTGGGTGCATGCATGGGAAAACAATAATGTTATAATTTTTATTGTTTTTTAATATGGCATGTTGAAAATAATATTACATAATAACTTTTTATGTTACAGCTTGCCTGAAACAGTGAAGGCTGCAGTAGGTCTTGGGATAATGCTGTCATATCCGCTACAGTTTTATGTTGCTGCAAAGATGATAAAAATGGATGTTGATGATAAATGGGGTCCTTTCAAACATGATCATTGTATGGAGTCATCAGAGAGAGTGACCCTAATTGTTATTACCTGTATGTATATTGAATTTTTTAAATGATATTCACCAAGTTATCTTTATAATATTGATTTTTAATATTACATTAAAAAAAAAGTATTACATAGATTCTAAACTATTGTATCATTGCTGAGGTACTATAAATAAATAAAAATGCTAAGGGAATCTGAAGGCTCCATGTCAATACCATCAACCTCTGACAATACACCTCCCTCCAACCTACCCCAACAAAACCCATATCCTAAAGATCAACCTTGACACAACACAATGCTCCCATCTACATCTCAGTCTACTCTCAACTGTTTACGTGATGGATCAAAACTGATAGCCTTTTTTGTAATTGAGTCATCATTAAATTAATCGAACTATTAAAAATTGATTGTTGAAATAATACTTCTTTACATGTTATTGGTTGATATTTTAAAAATTTTATTTATTCATTGGATTTCACAAAATTATGTTAAAACTCCAAGTAGTTAGGATCAATGTGATAGTATAATAATGATTTATGAAGAGATAACTCTATTGCAGCAAATTTATTGTAACATGGCAATAGAAATTTTTATTCCATTAAGTATGTTTTCTTCTTCTTTTGTTGTTCCTCTTGATCACTTCTTAGCTTAGTGAAGCATTTAGCCAGCAGGACTGCCACTCCTCTCTGTTCTTCATTTGGTTCCTGATCTGATGGAGATCTATGTCAATCTTCTGGCACAGCCCATCAATGCAATCAGGGTAGGATATTTCTGGATGATCTCGAGGTCTCCTACCACAAGGAGCAACCTCCATCGTCTTTAGAGAGTCTCTGTGACCTAACCACTTAAGTTATTGGGTCTCGACAACTTCCATGACCAGGATGACCTCCGATTCTCCTCTAATCCTTTCATTTCAGATGCAGTCCCTCCTAGTCTTCCCTGCAATCCTTTGAAGAAACCATATCTCTGCTGCTGTTACTCAGCTCTTTTGCCTATCTCAATGGATCCAGCTCAGTGCTTTATGAGTATTGGTAGAGAAACCGACTTGAAGATGTGCAGCTTCACATTCCTTCCACTTCTTTTTTACCTTCAACAGTGTTGCAAATCTGGTAGTAGACCGTGTTCACTTTGCCTATTCTATTTTATATGTCCAAGTCCACTTTCTTAGACCTCTCCACAACTGCTTCAAGATTAGTAAAATTCATAACAATTTCCTAATCCACACTGTTGTAATAAATATAAACATCTTTCTCTTGCTTTCCAAGTGTTAGGACCTTTGTCTTGCTGGTGTGTATAACCATGCCTTTCCTACTTACCTCTTCAAACCAATCTGTCACTGCCTGGAATTTCTCCATGGAGTCGGCAATCAGGACTATGTTATCCTCACACTGAAAGATCTATATCACAATGAAGAAACATTCTACCCAAGAATGACCCATCAGTTATTCTAATAAAAATGTCTGCTATTTCATCCATAAACATTAGAAATAGAAATTTTTAATAAATTACAAGTTTTGAGCAGTTAAGTTGACATATATGATGAACATTTTCTTGATGTATATACTATACAATGGGATTTCACATTAATATTTTTTCCATATGAAGTCCACATCACTATAACAACTTTATGAACAGTTAATTTGTGAATACAGGCTAACAACAAAATATTGTTGTTATATCCCTATTGTTATAGCCCAATATCTCAATGCAGCTAACAATTGATATTAGGGTGGTGTTCAGCAACAAATACTTCAACAAAATGTTGTTTAAGAATTAGATCATATCTTAGGAATAATTGAAATTTATCTTTTCCTGAATATTTTTAATAATTGTAAATGTTTCTTAAGGCCATTTATGTTCCAATTAGTAATACAATCGTAAACTTTAGGCATATTTATTTTAATTAGCTATTTTCTATCTCTTATTTTTATTAGAGTTTATATAAATTTAATTTTTAATTTATTTATTATTATTTTATTTCTGCTTTTTGGAAATTTTTATTTCTCTCTTTTTGATTAAAGATTACTTTTTTAATAACATATTTCAGTACTTAACAAATTAAATTTATGGAAAAGGAACTGCTCTGTTTTAAACTTGAAAAGTTCTTAATTTCATACCAAACTTCTCAAACAAATTTTTCTAATTCGATTTGTTCATCTTAACTAAATTAAATAATTTCTTTAATATTTTTCATTTTATCTAAACATATCAAACCTTTTTGAAATGTATACGAACCTTTTGTGCTTTGTTGTTTTCTTACTACCTCTAAAATTTGTCAGAGTGAGAATATTTTACTAATTTTCATATATAACTTACTAAATCCTCATTGATAGTCTCCTTAAATTATCATGATGCAATCTGTAGTCTGCTTATTAGATCTACTACTTGGGTAGTTTAAATTATACACATTAAAAAGAGTGAGATTTCTTGCAATTTCAGTGCTTTAGGTGATTATATATTTAATAAAACAATATGACTGTTGTTTATGTCTATATAATACTAATTGTGTATTTTTTTTATAGTTTTTATTGCCCTTGTGGTACCACATGTTGATGCAGTTGTGTCATTGATCGGAGTACTGTGCAGCAATGCCCTTGCTCTGTTACTACCAGCCCTGTCAGACCACTGCTTGAGATATGGCAGTGAACCAATTTTAAAGAGGCACTGGTTTAGGTCTCTGATGAATTGTTTAGCTATTATGCTGAGTTTCATCGGTGTTACTGCAGGGTCGTATGTGTCTGTAAAGAATATGATTGAACTTGTTATAGAAGATTTCAGGCATGCATCGCGATAATAAATTAATTTATTTAAAAAATGGTATTATTAATTTTCTCCTATCTCCATTTTTCTTGAATATTTTATAACTAATACTACAAGTTGTGTTACATTTTACTTTCTTTAGCTTTAATTACATAAATTAACAGTTTCTCAATTATAATATGTTTTATTTACATAATAATTAAATAGATTATATTTTCTTTTAAAAGTATTTCTAAATAAATAATGACTAATTTAATATTAATATAAGTAAAAATATATTTTTTTGTTATCTCTTTAAGTTATAATATGGATTCTGGTAACGTTTTTCTAAAATTAGTGATTATATTGAAATTAGGATATTCTTTCTAAACTACCTTAAAAATGTTTTAATCTTAAATGATCAAAATTTGGAGATTGAATCTATTAATATTTTTTTCTGTAATGGATTCATCCTAAATGAATTCTGATTCAAGGGAGATTAACTGTTTGTATGATTTGTAATGGCCCATCTCCCAGATTTAGTATGTCTCCTTATGGAGCACTGAAAATGTTGAAACTGCATTCATTCATCACTGATCTGAGCTGTAGTTGACTGATTACAGGTGGTATAATTTCTTCTGAATAATATCCTTGACAAGAAAAGAGAAAACCTATCTGAGAAATTACAGCAAAGAACTCAGATAATTGGTTTTAACAAGAGATGCTGCAAAGAAAAGAAATTTATTGTTAACTGAATGTGTTATAGAAAAGGTTTCTATCTTGATATTAGTTATGAAACTTTATGAATATATTTCAAGGACAGTTGGAAAGAGATTTAAAATAAGGTAAATGTAGCTTCTTCGTCTCAGCAGAGCCCATATTGTTTTCTGACTTCAATAAACCCAAGAACATGTCAGTTGGTGTGTGGAAGATTAGGAAAGTATTCTATTTGCAGATGAATCATCTTCGCCTTTATATTCTCTAAGTGAAAGGATGGATAAATTAAACTGATATATTTAAAAAAAAAAAGGCTTTGTTTTGAATTTGTAAATTAATAACTGTTATGAATCTTATTTTTCATGATTAACAGTTTTACGTGTAACTATCTATAATAATAATATATAAAATACATAAATATATACATCAATAGTCCTATGACTATTTACAATATTTTTTATGAAAAAAACAAATTTTGTTTAACATTTCAAAACAACATATCCTTAACCTGGTCATCTATAGGGATAGCCAATATTTAAAGGCTACATTAAATCATGCAATCTCTAAAGGACTGTATATGCGCTATTAATTAGAAATTAAGTATGGTTTTCCTAGTTGACTGTTTAGGTATCCGGTGGAACAATATCAGTAATAAAAATATTATAATCTCTTCTTTCTTTTTTTCAACTAAATATCATAGATTTTAATTTGAAATTGTTTTACTTTAAATTCCTAATGCAGCACTATATATATAATATATACTTTATATATGGGCTGACTGGGCTATAGCCCACAGTGCCAAATTTTTGGGGCGCCAAATTTCCGAAAATTGTTTTTTTACATTATTGTTTTGATTAGTTTTATTGTAATGTTCCATTCTAAAGAAAATAAATTTTTATTGGTGTTGAGTAAACCTTTAAAGCTCACCACTTTGGTGGTCTTATTAATGAAACTTGCTTTTGCTATTCCATACCCCCCAAACCCCTCGGCAGGGAAGTGGGGAGGCGCCAAAGCTGTTTGCAGCCCAGGGCGCTATTCACCCGAAACCTGGGCCATTTAATCCATGTAGTTGAGAATGTGTGCTCAATATATGGATTCTTGAGATGGCCGTTTTATGAACATCTATGATGACTAACTTACTGTGACATACTTGTCACAAGTAAAATAAAAATGAACCCTCCAAAATTTACCTGGCATCTACTTCTTGTATAAAATAAAACTGATTAACAGCAATACTGTCATTTATTTGTAAGCTTATAAGAAATCTATATCTATATATTTCATCATAAATGATTATGTTATCCCTAAGGTAAGTGAAATGAATTTTTTTTTTTATGTGAGGACAATAATAATCATAGCAATGTTTTTCTCTCCAAACAAAGATTCATATATTAAGGGAAGTTAGATTGTCTTAGATTTACTAGTTAAATTGTCGTTTGATCTATTTGATACATGTGAGCTAATGTCAGCCAATCCTCAACTTTCTCCTTTAGGGCCTGGTCTGCTCAAGAAGGGTGTCTCTGATACTAGTCTCTGCTGAAATTAAAAAAAAAAAAAAAAAAAAAAAAAAAAAAAAAAAAAAAAAATGCTCAAACTGGTTCATTTCTGGGTCTGAAAATTTGGAGTTCAGTGTCTTATCCATCCCATACTCCTCTCTAAATTATATTGCAATAGAAAAGTGATGGTACTTGAAAAATTACTAATAAATATAAAAATTTCAAAATATCAAAAAGTATTGACTTCTAGGTAGATATTATTTATTTTAATTTCCGTTGTAAATTAATACATAATAGGCAACGAATTATAATCCTGAATACCAGCACCAACAGCAATCTCTGGCCAAACACCTCCCTCCATCCCACTCCACTGAAAACACAAATCCATAATATCTATTTTTACACACTCTTCTCATCTGTTTCTTGGTTAACTCCCCTCTCCCAGGACATTTTCTGGATGGTTCAAGGCTGATCACCCTTTCTTTGATCTAGTCATTGTCAAATCTTACAACTACACTTAACCTACGGGCTGCTATTAGGGGAACTATTCTAAGCAGATAAACGTCCCCAATCTTCTCTCAAAGCAATCAGCAATGTTTTGCAACAATAGTTGCTTGGGTTACACATTTTTATTTATTTATTTTTGCAAATGCGGTATCTCTTAGTCAGGCCACGCCTCGTTTTCAATTTTCAGAAGGACGAAAATTGATTCTTCGGGAAGGAGTAGCCAAAGATACATCATAAATCGTTGGATCCTGGCAGATCTGAAACCAATATCCTTCGGTGGCTTGGTACCCTTCAGTGACATTCTTGAAATGGCCTCACCATCCACATATTGGTGCTGCTGCCTGTCTTCAGTATTTGTATAACCTTCCACGACCTTGGCAATTTGACTTAGATTATTAATGTGAAACAAAGAAATTATTGAATACTATTTCATTAAAAATAAGGGCTATTGTTAATAACAAAAGTCATGGTATTAAGTTAAGAGCTAAACAAATTGCAGATAAGGGTCCTATTTCATCCTCTAAAGGAGGACCGCTTGGGGGTTAGTCCAGTCAATAAACACATCATGGAGTGCATGAAATATGCCATCATGTTTGATTTCATAACTTCGTTAGAATACAAACTAAAAGTGGACTCTAGAAAAATATGTTCCAAATCAAAATTAAAGCTCCTATAAAATGTACTTTTCATAAATTTGTCGAATTTCCAACGGTTTTCGAGCTATACGTTATTGAAAATCGGCGATTTTCGGGAAAAAACAAATGTTACCTCACTTTTTGTCAAACGTTTGCTTCTAGTTCCTACTAAGATCGTTTATCAGAAAAAATGTCAGAAATTAAATTGTAGAACATTAATTAACATCAATTTACTTTATTTGATTTATACGTTTTTGGCATTTGAAGCAAAAGTTTAACACAAAGTGAGGTAAAATTTGTTTTTATTTCTGAAATTATCGATTTTTAATAAGGTTTATCTCGAAAACCGAAGGAAGTTCGATAAATATGTAGAAAATCAATTTTATAGGAAATTTAATTTTGATCTGAAACATATTTTTCTAGAGTCAACTGTTTTCAAGATATAATCGAAAAACCAAAAAAATTGAACTTCTCCCCTTCTCCCCACCGTTAGCTCACCTCCAGAGTAGGGACTTTTTGTATGTTTACCTTGTAACTACTTCTTACGAAGCTATGTCAAAAATTATAGTATATTTCATGCATTCTACACCTCTCATTTCAGCACTCATTGATGGGATGGACTAGGTATGATCTTAAGAGCTTGCGGAAGTGACTTCTGTGATCGTTTTGAAGCAGTAGTTCTGCATTAAGCATTGGAAGGATAGAGAATGAAGTAACCTTGTAATACATTTGCGATAGAGGTCCATTATAACCAAAAAAAATTATAATGGAATAGTTTTGGTTTTAAATAAAACACTTTAATATCACCGATTCTGTTTATCTACATAATAAGGCAACTGCCTCTACCTCAAGGATAGCCTAGAGAAATTTCCTTCAAAACATTGTGATGAGAACATACGAACACAGTCCATAGACGATAAGAAATGCCATTTATAGTTAAAATTGAAGACGAATAGATATACATACATAGGTGTTGTGTATCAAATTTTCTAAAATCCATTTTTCGTGAGTTTTGAAAGTGTTATGTGCCAATAAATAACCATAAACAATAAAATATTAGCTCGAGGTACACATGATGATATAGAATGATCAATACAATTAGAATTGACGAATTAATTGCCTCTTCTATTGGAATTATTTTATTTGAAAACAAGTTTCGAATGTTTAACATCCATCATCTGTTTTAAGATGGGACAGAAGTTCGTTTTCCTTCCTTAGAATTTATTATGGATGTTTAACATTCGAAACTAGTTATAAATAAAATAATTCCAATAGAAGTGGAAATTAATTCATCAATCCTAATAAAATATTCTTTGTAAAATAATCCATGATTCATGATATGAGTAAAGTAAGATTGTGCCAATAAATTCAGAAAACTAAGCAAATGTAGGCAAAACTTAACTTGTTTCATACAAAACAATGTAGCAGTACCTAAACGGTAGGTCTAGCGACAAATATTATATAACAAAAAGTATTCTTCATTTAATTTTTGAACAGGAAACTGTCGTCAAATTTTCAATCTTAGCAACACCAACTGAGCTAGAGCGTGTCAAAATGTTACATTTTTTAATGTGAAAAAACCTTTCTGCAAAAAAGTATAGAGAGCTGGGTTTCGAATGTTCTTAGCATGTCTCATTACTTATATATTTTAGAAACATAAATAAATGCTATACATTGTTATTTATAATATTATTATGTTGCAGAGAAGGGAGTTTGGTTTATGAAGCCCTGATTAAAATTAGGTGCGTCTAGTTCTTAATTTGCTTCTTGTTGAGTTCTATTAATGTCTTGAGATCTTGTAAGCTTCATAATTATGAGCTCTGATTAGACGGATGTGATTTTTACAACGCTTTTCCTCTTTTTATTTTCCTTTTAATTTTTTTTATCTATTCAGATAAATTTTTCTTAAAGTCATAATGTACATATGTATATTACAATAAGAAAATAAAATATCATAATATTGTAGTATTAAAAGATTTTATTGGTGGACTAAAATTGTCTCCCAAGATAATTGCCTAGTCTAATATCAATTAGCTTTTAGGTATACAAGTTGGAGAGTTCTAGTAAAAGTAGCGACATTTAGAATAGTACCATTCTAGAGCGCTAGATGGCTCTAACCGTGCTTACAAAGTATGTACCGGTAATGACAAGTTGAAGTCAGTGGCTAGTTAGGTTGTTGGTTGGTACTTGTTGCTACCTCTTCTTTGTATTTAACTTTGGATTTTCGTGTTATCTACTGTATTTTAACCCTATTTATTTTATCTAATCAAGTAAGTAATGAATTCCTCAGTCTTTTGAATTTTAAAAATTATTCTGGGGTGTTAAGAATTATTATCTATTAGGTTAGACCTGTAGTTTACTGATTATGATTTATGTTTACTTAGATTTTGTTATTAACTGATTAGACGGTTTAGATAGGCTTATTTCATATTATTCCCTTGTTAGTACCGACATTGTCACTAATTCTTATTGAAATTATTTTGTCAAAGATTATCTGATTATTTATATGAATTATTTCAATTTGATTCCAGTTTAATATCAAAATAGTTTTTTTATTTAAATGGAATAAACGATCATCATCATTATTATTTGATAATGTTTAATTATCAAATAATAATGATGAAGAGAAGCAATTAAATTTAATCATGATTATAATTAGATAATCTATTAAAATAAATTGTTGTTCTTATACTTGAACTATTTGCTTTTACCAGTCTGATAAAATATTTGTTTCTTTACTGCATTAATCCTTGAAAAAGTTTCTTCATCCCTGTCATTTTTATTTGATTCTTATCCTACTTAAAAACTAAGTTCAAGATTTTATATTTAATGCTGTGTTAGTTGTTTGAAGATATAGTTTATAAGTAAATAATTTATTTATTTTCTTTCACTACTTTGATGTTTTCAAAATTAAAATATGTAAACATGCATTACATGGGTCTTATTTTTGAAAATAGTTATTTTACATTTCTATAAGAATGTTCATAATGTATACATAGATATATACATACATACAGACATGCTTGGCACTAATGCCATGGACGAGCTTTAGCTTCCAAAAGAAATCTTCCCCATTCCTCTTTTCCTCAGCCATCTACCTGCTCCAGGCTCCTGCTACATATTTATTCATAATGTATAAGTATGTTTTTCTGTATGTATGTATTTTTTCTGATTTCAATGGTGATTGAAATGTAGATGTTCATAGTTTCATTAGTTTTAGTTCTCCTTTCTCTCGATTAGTTATTGAACTATTTTTAATCTCACTATTGTAATTATATTGATAAATTTAAATTATTTAAGCGTTAATAAGCATGAGGTTTTACGCTCCAAGATTTTAAATCTTTTTTTTAGCTGTTTATATAACTATTTAATTATTTTTAGTTCTGCATACATTTTTTAACAATTCCCATTATTGATGCTATTCTTTTATAGCTCATTCATTTTTTAATTTCTTTTTATAATTGAATCAACTTTTGTGTTATTAGCGACTCTTCAAAGTCATGACATTATATATATATATATATATATATATATATTGACAAATATACATTTTTAATATAATATATATGTTTTCAATTGCTATAATCAATGGTTTTAATATTGTTTAGGGGACAGCAAAGGGTAGGGAATAAAGTATAATTTAATGTTTAATCATGTTTTCCTTTTTTTTAATTGGAGAACACTTCATGGTAGATGAAATAATATCATTGAATTTAATCTTTATTTATAAAATGATGTGTCATAATACTAATTTATCAATAAATTATAAAATAATCATTCAAGGGGTTTGTTTAGGTGTCTTTACTCTATATCTGAAATATAAAAATATAAGGTAAAAAATTGATAGGTGTACATCGATATGGTTGTTGTTTTATGATACTTAATAATCATATTCTTTTGCAGAACATTAGAATAAAAAAAAAAATAGGAACAAAAATTGATATGAATAATCTTATTACAAAAGTGATATTAATATCATGTTATTATATTTTTTAAAAGTATTATTACAGTGAGGATTATTAGATGATTAAGCTAATGTTATTAATAAACATTTTATTGTATATTCTTAACTTGGTTACTGAATAATATGTGATGTTTATCCTATGTTTATCCTTTTATATTATCTTAAGTTCTAAATGATATAATGTATGTTGATGAGTTTAATTGATTAAATTTAAAAAGTATACTTACCTTTTCTTTTTTTTTTTCTTATTATACAAGTATTTTAAAAATTCAATAAAGTAATTTTTTTATTGAATCAAAGAGGTTTTTGACTTATACAATTTACAAGTGATTAATCCTGTTCTGTTGTATTATTTACACTTTTTCATTCTGAGTTTTTTTTTAATATAATTATTTTTATGGTAAAAAAAAAAAAAAAAAAAAAAAAAAAAAATAATATATATATATATATATATATATATATATATATATATATATATATATATATATATATATATATATATATATATATATGCACCAAACCTTAAGATATTACACAAATTTTGCTGATCTAGTATTTACCAACTAAGTACTGTATTTACTTTTGTAGTACTGTCTGTACTTAATATGAAAGTAAATTCAGGTTCTCAGTGCTGAGATTAATATTTTGTTCCATATATTTTTAAAGGGAGATTATTTTATGTAAAGCATTATATCATGTTAGCATTATATAAATGAATTATATAATTTCATACATCCACTTTAGTTATCCAAGATAAAAAGAGAGAACTAGCTTTCGAATTGCCAATTTCGTGATTTAATTTGTGTTTAGAGTTTTTTATTGCAAGTTATTCCTTCAACTATTAGTGGGGGCGGCTAGGCGCCCTAGGTCATTCAACCCGACCTTCTGGAATAACGTTAACTGATCCCAGTCATGGAAGGATACTAACATCGTTTTAAATATTATAATTACTTATTATTATTTGTTTGATATTTTTTTTTCAGTTTAATGACGATATATTGTTATGTTAATCTAATTGTTTCTGTTCAATGTTTGGAATTACCTTCGAATGACGTATTAAAATAAGAAGTTTTGATAGATAAGTGCTCAACTTTTTTTTTTTTAATCTGAGGTCGGTGTAGATTACCTTGAAGATTTTATTAACTGTCTATAAAATACGTCTGTGACATCCATTTGATAAATATGGGCTTTTTTTTTTTTAATAGGATATGTTTAAAGTAATTCGTTTTGCGGCCATATACGGCAGATTTCAGTGAGGTCCCCTTCGTTTGGTTTTTATAGCTATGGTATGCTAATTTACAAAAAAAAAAAAAAAAAAAAAAAAAAAAAAAAAAGATGCATTTAAGATATTGCTCAAGGCTTCGATGATTCTTAACTAGTTTTAAGAAAAGAAAATGGTATATTTTAGTTTGTTCTTTAAGATTTATAATAGTAACAGCACTTTGTTTAATTGGCATTGATAATATGATTTTTTAAATACCTAACATTCGTATTTATTGCTAGATTTCTTGGTATGAAATATCTGAATTTATTAAGATTACGGCTGGGAAACGCACAATCTTCTCATATGTACACGTCCATTGTTAATTGGTATGAAAAAGAGGGCTTTGAATAATACTGTGTTTTAATATACAAGATTTATTGTTATTAATGATGCAAATTGGAAATAATATCATAAATGCCAAATAACTATATGTTTGATCACTTTCTCAAACTCTGATCAATTTTGAAACGTAATTTGAAGTGAGGAAGATTGAGGATTGTATATCTTGC
This sequence comes from Euschistus heros, assembly GCA_003667255.2. Lineage (NCBI taxonomy): Eukaryota > Metazoa > Arthropoda > Insecta > Hemiptera > Pentatomidae > Euschistus > Euschistus heros. The sequence continues at coordinate 659,485 of RCWM02000049.1, forward strand.
ATCCAGAACTTAGCGATTGACCTTTAGAAGGATTGTCCTACCGTGAATGATTGTGTAAAAGTTCTCTGACAACGGTTCCTTTCAATTTACGTGATATACATAGTCTTTCATAGTACTACATCCTTGTACCTATTTCTTTTTATCTTTAAGAAAGTGTAGTGCGATTGAGGCATTTTCGATGTTCTGACACCAAGAAAAATATCTTAGAAGTCCCTAAAAAAAAATATCTCAATAAATGTTTAGTTGACAGTCAACTCAACTAATAGATTTTAAATAGTCCATCTGACAATTAATCCTTTTTTTCATTAAGTTATCATAAATTCACATGCCTAGAAGGCACCTGTAAATAGTGTATGAGTTTTACTGTTAATCAGGACTCCTTCCCTATCTTGGTGAAATTGGGTATGATAGTGGCCTTAGGTATTTTTCTACGTATACTAATAGTCCAGTAGAATAAGTGTTTGGCGAAGAAAAAACTGCCAAACTTTTATTCTCAACGGAATTTTATGTTTTTCGGGTTACTGACTCTGAATCTGAAGTTTGCTACTATGGCAGCCGTCGGCTTCATATCTGAAATCGCAAAAAAAAACCGCCCAAAATACCGGTTATTTTCCTATAACGCGAAAACGAAGCTTTTATAAGAAAAAACTTATATTAATTGTAGCTGGAACCAGTACCTACGAAATAAAAAAAAACGAACTCCGAGATCGGACCATTTTTCGCGAAGTTATGGTCTTGCGAAAAATTGTAGAAATTGGCTAACTTGCGGTCAGGCCCACTTCTCCGCGTAACACCTTTGTCGTACGTGTACTATTTTGGCTATAACTCTGAAACTATTAGTCCGATCCAAAATTACTTTTTTCCATCTTAAAGCTGGTTAAATTTTCTATTAGAATGGTATATATGAAGTTTTAATCAACTACCTTTAAATACACATGCCAGCACGCTAAAAATCCTACACTGTTGTGAAATCCAAGATTTTAACATTTTTCGCTCTAACTCCACGAATATTTGTCCGATCCAAAATTTCTTTCTTTCATATAAAAGCTCGTTAAATTTACCATTAGACTCTCTCTCTCTCTCCCTCCCCTCCCCTCCTCCCTCTCCCTCCCTCCCTCCCTCCCCCCCCTCCCCCCTCCCTCCCTCCCTCCCTCCCCCACCCTCTCTCTCTCTCTCTCTCTCTCTCTCTCTCTCTCTCTCTCTCTCTCTCTCTCTCTCTCTCTCTCTATCTATATATATATATATATATATATATATATATATATTTATTTATCATTCGTTAATATTTATCCTATCCCAAATTTCTTTTTTTCATTTGAAAGCTGGTCTCTATATATGTAATTTATATTAAATCCCGTGAAACACCCACGCTAGCACGCAAGATATGTATGTTCTGGCAAATTATGACATGTTCATAGGCTAGCGTGGGTGTTTCATGGGATTTAATATAAATTAAGTACATAGAATGTAATAGTCAATATAACCAGCTTTGAGATGGAAACCAAAATTGGGATCGGACAAATATTCGTGGAGCTATAGCGAAAAATGTTTTTTAAAAACTTAGATTTTACGACAATACCATGTTTTTAGTATGCTGGTGTGGGTATTTAAGTTTTATAAGTGTAGTCTAATAGTGAATTTAACCAGCTTTTTTAAGAAAAATAAATAAATTTTGGATCGGACGAATAGTTTTGGAGTGAAGAATGTGCCAAAAAACTTTTATTTTTTCGTAGATATTGGTTCCAGCTATAATTAATATATGAAGACTTCCTTCGAAGAAAGCTTTATTTTTGTGTTATTGGTAAAAAAAAACCCGGGATTTTGCTTTTTTGCGTATGAAGCCGAGGTTGCCATGGGATTCAGCACCCCAATAAAAATAAAGATCGGCAGTTTTTTCTTGAAAACGACCTTTTGGAACATTATTTACTGGACTATAAATACATAAGATGGTGTGAGATCCACTAAGGAATTGAGGTAGCTCTTTATAGTGAATTACGTGTTCTACTGACATTCTCGTCTTCCACTGGTCGTACTTTCTTTTAATGATTTGTTTTATGAACCAGAGTAAAGACTATTTACGAAAACAAATAAAAAAAAATTAATAAGGATATAAAAAGTGAACGAACTGGTTTCTCATCTCGCTGGAACGCGGTAAACACTGATATTTCTAAATAATATACACATCGTTTAAATAAATAGATCTATTCTTAATCAACGATCAAGTGGCAACAAATAAATAGTATTCCTTCTTATTTATAATATATAAATCTTAATAATTTTTAAGCTCATCTTTCTAATTATGGACATGATATTTCTTGTGCTCTTTATATAAATTTTCAATTTATTTAATTATTCCCATCTTCTGAACAGTAAGTGGAGTGTTCTATATAATTAAAACTCCAATTATTAATTCTCAGCAAGCCCGACTCATTTTATATCTTAACTTGGTGTATGAATGAAACGCTCTATGAACTCTTTAATTAATTTTATTAACAATGCTGTACTGTTAGGTTAATGTCTCACGTTCTCGTAGAAAATATATTGACTAGATATAACGCGGCTTTTGTGCTATTTTATCTTATCATGAATTTGTTTGCTTCAAAGAAATATTGTAAATGTTTTCTTTTATCTCAGCATAACTTCTAATATAAGGACTATTGTTTCTAGAGCTGAAGATAATGGAGCAGTATTTTATTTTTCTTATTATTTCTTTCATACCGTTACTTCCACTCATTAATTGAAAATTTTATAATCATTTCAACTTTAAAAACAAAAAAATCTTTTCAATGGTTTGATTGGAGTTATCGACCAGGATGAACATTCTTCATTATATTAATTGATATATTTAATATTTGTTTTTGTTTAATTTTGAACTTTAATTGGTTTTAAATATTGGTTCTAAGATTCTGATGAAACCTTCATTCTCTAATTCCTTAAATTATCGACGCACGTAGTGCATGTCTTATCGAACATTAACCAGTGAAATGATCTAACTTTTTACAAAACATTTGTTCACAAAAAAATACCGAAGTCTTGCACTTAAATTAATTCTAATCCACTCGTCCAGTCCCTGCCATAGTGTTCCATCAATATTAATTAGTACCATCTCTTTATAACAGATTTTTAATAAAATATTAATTATTTTTTATGACTTGAGAAAGTTCGAGAAGTTTAAAAAAAAACTGCATAAACACATCACGATAGATAAATTTTACTGAATGCATTTGCAGTTAAGAAAGAAAAAAAACAAAAACGATTAGGTAAATAATTTGAAGAGATTATTGAAATAGTTGTTGCGTATTACGTTAGCTTTTCCTGTTGTCATTGCTCCAAAGATTTTATTTTATTTTTCATCCGGACTTTTTTCAAGTACTGTTTCCTCTCGTGATATTGCTGCACAATCAGGATTTGCTGCTTCACAGTTGAAAGAACCTCTTCAAGTTCTTCAAGCATGAACTTTTCTACAAACAGCTTTAAACAATTCAGAACCTGATACTGCCTTCATCTTAAACATATTTTATTGGTCTAGCGCCTGAAATGCTTAAATTTTTAGTTCCCATTTTTGAAATTTCAGTTGTAATGTTGGTCCTCTAACTGCATCCGAAACACTCCAGTCACGTATTACTTCCATTGAAGAGTGGTGTCATAACTCGAGAGTTAAGATAAATCCTAGTAAATCCCAGCAATAATCTTTACTCTCCGTCGAAAACCTACCTCATCCTGTCCTCCTGTGTCCTTTAATGGTGTACCGCTAATTAATGTGGAACAAATACGGTACCTTGGATTTTATCTGGACAAGAGACTTACTAGGATCCCTCATACAAGATTAAAAAGACAAGAAGCCGCACGTCGATTTCGGCTGCTACAACAAACGTTCAAATCTCCCGATTCACTACAAGAAACTCATCTATATGACAATTATCAGACCTATTTGGACTTACAATATAGAGTTATGGGGCTCCACCTAACCATCGAATTCTTCCCGCATCCAGTCACTCCAATCCAAAATCCTTCGAAAAATCTTTAATGCTCCCTAATTTGTCACAAATGAATTGATACACAATGACCTTAATATCCCACATGTAGCCGATTTGGCACGAACCAGATACCTTACCTTTCATAATAAACTTACATCTCATCCAAATCCACTTGTTGCACTACTTGCTTCCCATTCCATTCCTGGCAATCCTCCGAGGCGTCTGAAAAGAAGATGGCCTCGTGATATTCTTTTGTAATTATTTCATTCACTATTTCATACCAATGGGTAGTTCTTCTACAAGTTCTAATCATGTCATTATTTTGTATTGTATACCGCATATTTCCTAAATGTGTTTTTATTAATACAGTTGTAAATTTCTTTGAATAAAAGAATAAAAAAATAGTTGTAATATTGCATTTTATGATTTTGATTTTCTTGATCATTGAAATTACACCACGACTTTTAATATTTTTTTTTTATTAAAAAAAAAAAATATTTTTTATCTTAATAATTCTAACCTACTTATCAAATAAAGTGAATGGACGCTATGCTTATGTAGAAACTAGCTTTTGGCAGCACTCTAGTTCTCCATTTGAAGGTATCGGGACCATCACCATTTTTTTTTTTTTTCAAGAATCGAATCGGAAGTATGTTAGAAATTTAATAAGTTGAAATCGGCATAAACTTCATTGTTAATGGGAAAGTATTTAGTTGTAGCCCTGATATATTGGGCTTTATGGTTGCTATTGGTAATTTTATTTTTGCCATATTAAGAGGTATTTAGGATTTTACAAGGATAATAGATTGTAAGGATAAGAAACAAAAGGAATTGGATTGTATTTTGTAGCAGTAAGGCTCTTCCACTCTAAGAGACATCGTCAATCGATTTGGTCCATAAGCTATGTCCATAACCTATAACTATGTTTAAAGACGTTTGTTTTATTATTGGTGAAAGTTGACGTTTTTATTTCATTATTTTTTTGAAGAGGAATCTAATATCTACTCCTTGGTCTTAATAATCTTTTAAACTTGCTCCTTATTTCGCCTGAGCGAGAACAGACTTCATTTTCTCTTTCCAGACCTGACAATACCATCTGATGCGATTCTTTGAGACCCATCTCCCCGATTCGTTCCGAGTCTAGTACCGAACAACTACACCTGAAACGGTCGGTGCGCTAAAACATGGGGCGGGTTCCTCCCCAAATATAAGCTCACACTAAAATGCATAGCTAAGTTAAATTTATTTTAGAACTATTTTTGGCTTTTTACCTTGTCATTTTAGTTTTCATCTACAAATAAGTTTGTTATCCAGTTTAGTTTTATTCTATTCTGTATAGTTTATCTTAGATTATAATTATACATTTCAATTTAGTTTAGGGCGCTCTCACCTCTGACACGGAGGATGCGCACGCCTATGATTCAAGTTTTTGTTTCTTCACTAACGATCGAAATCATTGTTTTCTGATAGTTTTTGGTATCAAGAAATTGGTTTAAGAATTCTGTTAAACTTAAGCAAGTTATTATATAAACGAAAGGTTTTTTTCTTGTTTTGTTTTTTACTAGAAACTTTTTTTTAAATTACCTACTTTGATATGTTTTTATTTTTATTCTAACTTTGTTAAGTTTGAAGGAAACTTACTGTTTAGTTCTTACTGTTAGTAGGAAAGTGGTGTTATTGCATTCGATGATATTATCAGTTCGGTTGATGCAATGGATTCGTCACCCTTTAGATAGAAATAATGGTAGGAACATAGAGTTCTTAGTGTTAATATGACACCATGAATTGATTTTTGTGAATTTTTTTTCCGTTCCAGGATCTTTTCTCACTATCTAGGAAATTTATGGTATCTGAGAAGTGAGTTGGTAACACTGATTGACAGTGGCAGTTGATTTAGCCGAGCAAAATAATTTATCATAGTATATGCAAAAAATATATATATTTATTTTCTTCAGATTCTTGTTATTTTAGCACCCAACCGATGAAAAATATCAACTATTAACAAAATTCACAGTAGAGCTATTCTTGCCACGGTAAGGGTTAGGGCAATTGATGGGAGGTTCTGCTAGTTCATACTTTTAATTGATCGATTGATTTGAAAAATAAACTTATATATATATATATATATATATATACATATATATATATATATATATATACTATCTATATATATATATATATATATATGTATATATATATATATACATACATACATACATACATACATACATACATACATACACATACATACATACATACATACATACATACATACATGCATGCATGCATGCATGCATACATACATACATACATACATACATACATGCATACAATTTTGTGCGTATAATTCAATGCTTATAAGAAATTATCCTTGCTTTGAATAATGATTGTCCACATCCTACAACTATATTTAGATAGTACTGAGAATTTGGAAAGAGGAATTTTACTCTGATGGACGCTGAGAGTGAAGGAATGCTGTGAGGAAAATACTTGACGATGTGGCATTGTACAGCAAGTGTTACGTTTATTATTCAGTTTTAGTATCGGGGTCCACCTTTATATAAACGGAACGAAATTCAAACGGGAGAAAAAGCAAGTTTATATTAAATGAATACTTACAGACGCTTATTATAATTTTACAGACGCTAAATCCAATCAGTTCTTACAAGAAACCTTACCAAACTTTAAATTTTTCAATTAATTAATTATTTTTAATGTTGTTCTTTACTAATGCCAAACGTGGCCTTCGCGGGCGCGTGGGCGTAAAATTGTTTGTTTTATAGTAATCCGACTAAATGATATAGGAATGAATGAAGACAAACTTTACTTTTTTTAAAGATATGATTAATTGTTTGTTTACTTAATTTATTATCAATTTTAGTCTCAAACAATGAAATAAAAACTTATAGGTGATAAATATTTGCATTGAAATTTCAAATCGACACTGATAAGAAGGAGGAAATCTAAGGTAGAAAGGTGCGCTGTTTGCAATTATCATTATTAATCTTACATGAAGAGCTTCTGTATTGTATTTGTTGTGGGTAGGGAATAATACTTTTATTTGGTATATTCTCAAGCATTGACACTTTTTGGTAGTCAACCATGGATGGATACTGTCCTAATACTCGAATTTTGAGTTTTTGCGTATGTTTAAAACGTCTTATATACACGTTAGCAATAGATTTGTACAAGATGGTGTCCCATAAGTTGGAGTTGGTTCTTATATTTTACGTAAAGGGCTAAATATTTAATATTCACTGAAGAATACTAAGTAGTCACTGAAGAATCTCCGGGTGAGGATCAGGTTTATGTATAGTATCGATGTCCAGTTAGGATATCAACAGCAATATCGATATATATATATATATATATATATATATATATATATATATATATATATATATATATATATATATAATATCGAAACTGGAATTTTTTAAAAACTATTTGTTGATATTTACAACTGTATAAATTATATACAACAAGTAAATTTGTGGAAAATAGTTACAATGAAATTTCAATAATTTGTTAAGAACTACTCACACTTCAATACATTAGTTTTACATTAGAAGGTCTCTTGGCCATCTTCTCTTCAGACGCCCCTTGGATGATTATCGGGAATGGAGTGTGAGGCAAGTTGGGAAACTAGTAGTTTCGAGTGGGTATGGAGATTACTATGAAAGGATAGGTATCTGGTTTGGGCCAAATCAGTAACATATGGAGCATTAAGATTTTTATTCATAAGTTTGTTTCTGTTATAATAAGAAGCATTGAAGATTTTACGAAGGATTTTGGATTATAAGATTCGGAAGGTTTAGTGGAACCTCAAAGCCCAACTCCATCTGTCCAAATGGGTATAATTATTGTCATGTAAATAATAAGTCTTTTGTAATGTATCGGAACAAGACTAAAACGACAGGAAACTGCTAATCGTTTTCCACTTCTTCAACATTTACTAGGCAAACGTTCAAACCTTCCGATTTACAACAAAAGACTCGTTTATATGACAACTATCAAACCTATTTGGACTTGTGGAGTTGAGCTTTGGGGCTCAACTAAACCTTCTGATTCTTCCCGTATCCAATCCTTACAATCCAAAATCCGTAATGTTCCTTACTTTGTTACAAATAAACTTATCCATAAAGCTCTTAATTTCCCATGGGTTGCTGATTTAGTCCAAACCATATACCTATACCTATACCTATACCTCCCTACTAGCTTCCCACTCTATTCCTGATAATCCTCTGCGGCGTATGAAAAGAAGATGGCCTAGAGACCTTTTAGTGTAAAATTTATTGAAGCGATACTAGTGAATATTTTTTCACATGCTATTTATAAACCGTTTTATTCACTATCAACGCATAATTACCTGATGTATATATTTTGTACAGTCGTAAATTTCAATAAATTTATATATAAAAAAAAATTATTGGTATGTTTGGACACTTGTCTAGTAAATGTTGGAGTAGTCGGAAACGACGAGCAGTTTCTTGTCTTTTAAGTCTGGTAATTGGATACTGGTATTAAATTATAAATTTTTTTTTTAGTATTGTGGTCCTATAAAGATATATATATTTTTCTTTTACGGCTTCCTAAAACTGAATTTAGTATCATTATATGAGATTTACAAATTTAGGAAAAAAAAAAAAAAAATGTTAACTCTTTAATATTTAGTTCAAACATCAAGTTAAGGGGATTCTTCTTTGTTTCCCAGTTATTATTTTTAACTTTTATAACATTAGAGTACAATCTCGATGATCCGTCCCTTCTATAGTCCAACAACCCCAGTAATCCGGCCCTCGACACGCCACTGCCGGCGAGTGAGAGAAAATAAATGAGCTGAAATGTTCTGCAATAAAATTACTAGAAAAGATGATTTTAAGGGTAGTGATAGATGGCTAAATAAATTTAAATGTTGTATTGGAATAAGGTTCGTTGCTATTACTCTAGAAAACTGTCATCAGATCATTCAGCTGCCAAACCTATCTTCTTATTTGCTTATAAATTTCAAGATTTAGATCCAAGCCTACAAGCCTACAAGTCCAAGATCCAAGTCTACAAGCCTACAAGTCCAAGATCCAAGTCTACAAGCCTACAAGTCCAAGATCCAAGTCTACAACATCAAAGAAAATAGCTTCTACCTCTATCCTACCTCCGAATAACACTTTCATAGAAATGAAGATCCGGCTGTCGGTAGAAAATAAGCATATGACTGACTTTCACTTCGTATGCCAATATCAGTGCCATAAATTAGTCTGCATAAATATATTGTTTCTTCTAAATGATTTTAAAATATTTGATATTTTTATTACAGCTTATCCAGTAATCCGCTATTTTTGGTAATCCGGCACTCTTGAAATGAAAAATAATCTTTATTCTGGGACACCCTGTCCCCTAAGAATAATATAAAAGTAGAATAAAAAGGTATTTTCTGGCTGCGTACATATCAGGCAGCAATTTATATAGAACATAAATTATATACACTCATATATATATATATATATATATATATATATATATATATATATATATATATATATATATATATATGGTGAAATTTTAGATTTAAAAACAAGTCTTCGGGATTATATGAGAAAAACCAAATAAATAAATAACTAAATAAAATAAAAATTAAAAATTAAAAAAAAATAAAAGAAATAGATAAAAAGAAATATTCTAACATTAATATATTATTACATAATATATAAAAAGAGGTAGATGAATAAATTATGTTTAAAGGAAGTGAGAGAAGGAGCTCATCGAACCATACACATCGAAATGGGTATGGAATTCCAAAATAAAGTTGCACGATTAATAAAGATTTTTTCAAAGGAAGCAGTTCGATGAGAAAGGATATACAAATCTATAGGCTGAGATCTGGTGTTCAAAAGATTAATGAAAGAACGAAGGGCAAGGATGTCGTAAATGTACGAAGGTTTTTTGGACTTTAAGGATTGGAATAGGAAGGAACCAAGAAAGTATTGTCGCCGAAAACTTGGATAAAGCCACCTTTAACTGTTCTGTTCCCGTATGAGTCGGATTATCGAAATTGTGCTGTAGGAACCAAATCTACTAAACTAGCAATAAATCTAACAAATCTCTGATAAACGGCATTACTATTCAAACATTTTTAACAACTACAACGGTAATACACCAACTACATTGAGCATTATAAAATATATATGATGATGACAGTAGATGCTTTATATCCAATAAGAGGAAAAGGAAACAGATGAAGGATCTGTTAGCCAGAGTGATAGCATTTTCTAACCAAGAAAATCTGACATATTTTATCTGAATCATTTGTGTCTAAACGGATTTAATGAAAATAATACAAAAGCAATGATGATTTCATTGGCTTATGAATAAATAAATACTTTAAAAGTTTAACTATACCTATTATTAACTATATATAAATAAATTATGGCATGGAATAGTAAATGCAAGTGTATATTGAAAATAAGATTGATGCACGAAGGTAGCCGACAAGTAGCGAGGATAGGCGACGTCTTAACCTTGGCAAGGCTGCAGTCAGTTGTGTAGCAGATAGTCGTTTGTGTTTTATTTCATCGCAGTTTGCGACTCTCCCATTTGACTTGTTTATTTGGAATACACGCTAGGCACAGTCACAGTAAGTCTTGTTTACGGGATTCTATTTTGGTTATCTCTCCTGCAAAGGCATGATTTGACATCCGTTTTATGATTAAAATCCTGAATTATTTTATGTCACCTACATTTGTTCTTCTCATCGACACTATAATCTATTCGGATCCGCTTCAACACCCGTCATTTTTAAAGATTCTGTCAATATTCGTTCATCATAAACTTTAATTTTTAGACAATATGAGGTAATAAAAGTTTAAACATTTGTTACAATGATAATTATGGTCTATCAGTTTGCACGTATTAATACTAGGATGATGTCTTATATTTATTATAGCTATCTCTACCATATAAATTACTTGTTTTTTAAAAATATTTATATTAAATTAAATTATTGAACTTTTTATTATAAAATACTCATACTATTGTAATTATCAAGTATAATATTTGCACTTTATAAAATATTCTCTTGTATTCGAAATAAAAATTGATTTTTAGCATATATTTATTCGTTCAATTTATAATTTTATTCCCTTTTTATTTTTGACCTGGTAAATGTGTAAAGGGTTGTTACTACATCCGTTCTGTATGTTTCGGGTATTTTATATTATATTTGGGTCGTAGCTCTATAGTTGATACTGACGTTAATTGGGTTTTATTCCTCTCTTAGTTTGATATCATAATTGTTAATTATCTCACCGTTCAAACATAATGCCTTTTAGATATTGGTTACTTGTTTGTTTGTTTGTTTTTTGGGCTTAATGTCCTTTTGTACTCCAACTAGGACAAGAAGGACGGGTTATCCTTCAGGTTACCAACCTATTTTAGCCATAGTGGGAAGACCTATATTCATTCCGCCTGGAAATAAATTTTAACCCGTTGTGGTGGGACTCAAACCCACGACTCGGCCATCGAGTACCAAGCGAAAAATATTTACTTTTTTTATACGAAAATAACGTGTTATACTTATCCTTGTAAAGAATAATTTTACTATATTTCGTAATTACATAAATTCTAGAAACATCTTCATTAATTAACTATCAAAATGCAATTTGTATATAAGTCTAATATATCCATCCTATTTAATTTTTGATGCATTTTGATTAAATTTAAATATCTTGCACACTTACTAGAGAAGTGTGTACCCTGGCATTTCCTCCTTTAAAAATAATTCCGCTGATATATATATATATATATATATATATATATATATATATATATATATATATATATATATATATATATATATATATATATATATATATGTTTGAAATCATATCATCAAGTATGTTGCTTGTTTACTCCTTTACGTAATCTCAAGGTTTGTAGAAGTAACAGGTTATTTTAAATTATGTAAACATAGATATCTTGTTTTGGTTGCGTGTCGTATCCCGGTCGTCTTTACAATGGCTAATTGCCCAATTTGTATCTCCCTTCCTTTAAATATTACTAAGGTCAAAATAATCGTAGTAGGTTATGTTAGCTAGATTTCATTTTGTAAAAAGCAGGAAAATTTCATTCACATAGACAATTGAAAAAAGGATATTCCTATTTTTTAAAACGAAATTGGTGACTTCGTGAAGTATTGAAAAAAAATTGCCAACTCTTAATCTATATGGTATAGGAAAACAATGAGGATTTTGTCAAATAAATAAACAAATAGCTTAGTCAACTCAAATGATCCACCAATCTCTAACCACACACCTACCTCCATCAAATCAAAACCGAAATCCACAGGATCAGCCCTGATGAAAACATTCTATCTACGTCTCGGTCTATCTGTCAGACTTTTACCTGATGATTCAACACCGATTTCCTTTGTTTGAATTCGATCGTTTTAAAATCTAAGGGCTTCACATGCCCATTTTTGCCATCTCACTGGGAATACCTGTGCTATACCCATTGGATAAATGTCCTAGAATTTTGAATTGTGGAACCTTCAAAATTTCCCTTACTGGCTTCAATCTTTTTTATCAAGAAAAGAACCCCGGAACTCATGCTGATAGCATGTATTATATAAAGTTATATTATATTTGGAGAAATAAATGCCTAAAATCCACAGAATTAACTAATATTTCCTATAATAATTAATTATGAATCATGATTTATCCTAACCTTTGTCTCACAATCTGCAGTCACGAAGGTTATGTCTGAAAGTTTGTTGTGCTTATCTATACTGGTATTTTTATTATTTATTTGGTAGTCCGTAAATTATTTTTTTTTTAATAAAACTATAAAATAAGTATTTAAAAAACATTTTTATTAATCAAAATACCCTTCATTCCTTTATATACATTTCTACTAATGTTTTGGTTCTTTTGAAAAGAATTTTGAACCCTATTATCAACCATTTTTGATTTCTATAGACTTTTGATAAATTAATTTTTTATCGTTTAACAAATGGTCTAGGTCCTAAATGATAGTAGGATAGAGGTCTAGAAAGAAGGGCGGGTTGAGGCAGATACTTGAAACTCTCCAACGATTTCATAACTACGAAAACCTTTCATGAAGATGAGTATTCTGGCTCCATAGTAAACGTTTTACCCGAAGGTGAGGAAATACATTGCAGAATAATGGGGCTAATTAAGCATTTTTTGCCCTAAGAAGTGCCCTCTCCAGCAAACTACTAAGCCGTTGTAAAAAAATTAATATCTACAAATCTATAATCCGACTTGTCCTGACCTACGCCTTTGCAACCAGACATTATGCAAAATTTCTGCGGGTAAGATTAACCGTTTTAAAAGGAAAGTCTTACCATGAATTATTAAATGGTAATTAATTATTACCATGAAGTACTACGAAGTCCCAGATGGAGTCAGACCGAGCGGAAGACTATATATATATATATATATATATATATATATATATATATATATATATATATATATATATATATATATATATATATATATATATATATATATATATATATATATATATATATATATATATATATATATATATATATATATATATATATATGTATATCAATATACTCGGTGGCTGAGGAATGACTTTATGAAAATTGGAGTTTCAAGCAGACATGCTACTGACCGGGATGCCTGGTAAAATGCGGTTGATAGGGCCGTGGCATCTACAAGGCCTGCCGAGCTGTAACATAATATAATAATAAAGATGATTTATTTATGTGACCGTTCTATGCTTGAGGTATTTAAATTGCTTTAAAGAGGTGAGCGTCGTTTTATTTACTAACTGTTATTTTCTTTGCTAGTTGTCAACAGTTCTGGGATTAGGATTGATGTGCTAATTGCCACTTCTATTGGAATTATTTTATTATAAAGCTAGTTTCGAATGTTAAACATTCATCTTCAGTTCGATAGAAGTGCCAACCAAATCATTAAACCTAATTGTATTGATCCTTCTATACCTTCATGCGTACCTCAAGTAGTTCTGGGATTTACATCTACCAAAGCCAGCAGAATATTGCCATCCAGGCAAGAAGTGCTGCTACGAACTTCCTGGTCGTTAAAACTGAAGTCTCCCTTTCGAAATTGTTTAAACCATTGTTCAACGGTGCGTACACTGCTATGGTCTCTTCTCCACTTTAATAATGCCTCTTTAGGTCCTGTTCTAACCCAGTTTATTACGAAACGGGTAAACTTTTTGAGTAAAGACTGAATTATTCCCAAGTAGTAAAATCCTAATAAGGTAAAAAACATTTATGTTTAAAATAGGAATTATAAATATTGACATCCATAGAAAAACATTAAGAGAAGTAATTTAAAGAAAACAAAAAAGCCAAAAATGCAGCCTGCATTAATTTCCCGACAACCCAATACTTCATTTTCTTAAAAACAACGTTTGTTCTATCAATATTCAGTTAGTCTTTTTTCATATCATGATGTATAGATTTGGGTAAATTATTCTATAAATGCTTGTTATTTCTGCAATAAATTTTTTTAGACCCTTGGCGATTTATCTGATTTAATCCAGCGCTCAGACCAATTCAAGATAATATTATCTCTAATTGTGTTTGTAGTTGTAAGCTAAGCTCCAGAGATAACTGAACTAATCAAACTTTGTAAAGTAAATTACAATCAGATCAAAAGTTGTGAACAATTATAATTTTTTTTTTAATCAGTTTTTTTTATAAAATATATTTTTTTAAGATATTTATTACACTTTTTACCACATAACAAAACTTAATATACACTTTACCTAACTGTCTGCCTTTATTTTTATTACAAAGGTTAACGTTGACGGTTAGAAGTCAACTTTAGTTACTAACTATCAAATATGAATAAGTAACATTGTATGCAAATAACTGTTTGAACAATAGATACACATAAGTACACAAGCTAGGGGACCTTTCTTCGGACTCTTCGACGGCGACTATGAAATATTTTTGATGATATACATAAAAAAAAAAAAAAAAAAAGAAATTGTTGAAAATCTTGTGTTATAATTTATTGTATGTCTTGAGTTTGAATAATACGTGGGATATCGCTTTCAAACTTATGATTTAAAATAAAACGTCTTACTGCTCCTTACTTCGTCACAAATAAACTTATCTATAAAGACCTTAAGGTCCCATATGTTGCTGATTTAGCCCAAACCAGATGCCGATCCTGTCATAGTAAACTCCAGAATCATTCAAATCTACTAGACTCTCAACTTGCTTCCCATTCTATCCCGACAACCGTCCGAGGTATCAAATTTACAGTTGTAAATTTCTATAAATGGATAGTAAAAAAAAGCAAAAAAAAAAGCAAAATAAAATGAAATACAGTATAAGAAAAACTGACAAGATACTGAGCCTTTATTCATTTCCGAAAAGTCGACCCTCCTCAAATAGCTAAAAAAAGATTCATTTAATTTGTTTTCGATGATAATATTTTTTGGGATGGTGCAGACGCCCCCATTTTCAAATGCCTTCATCCAATTAGTGCTATTTAATCCACATTTAAAATTTTCTTCTCATACTCAATTATTATGTTTTTCCCGAAAAGTTCCGTGAGCCCCTATGTAAAATGATGTTGAAATATTATGGTAGGTTACAACTAAAATTCAAGGACATTTTTTTTGCCACCGATTTAATCATTTCAAACCCCTTTGAGTAAAAAAAAATCAGTCTTAATATCACCTCCTCAAATGGCGCTTCAACTTTGCTACCTCTGATCATAAAAAAAGATTCATTTTATTCACTTTTGTTTTCGATGACCCTAATAAAGATGTGCTCAATGAATTAAATTTAAACATAATATTTTTTCGGGGGATGTTCTGTCTGAAAATTAGACATATTTTTTTATATGAAAAACTCTTATTAGGCTAATTTTCTGTACAATTTTAATTTTTTTATATTAATTTTCACTCTAAAATATAAATATATTTTTTTTATATCTACATTTTTAGTTTGATCAACTCAAAAATAGAAATGTTTTGGTGAAAGAACCATGTCGTTATCATTTTCAAATTCGAGGTGTGAAATAAGATTTTCAATACTTTCATTTCTTTTCTCAGGTCCTGTTGTTCATTGGATGAACATAAAAAAAATATGTATAGGGAAGGTTTCCCTGTAAGTGTTTCTAGCGGGTTTGTTGAGTTAACTTTAAATAATAATTTTATATCGATCTTTCTTACCCCTTTCCCCCTAGTGGGTAATGGCCGATCAAATATCTCCAAAATCATGGGAAGGGAATGGGTCTTCACGCTTTTTTTGGGGGAAAAAAAAAAAGTTTAAGGAACGACAATTTTTTAATAATTTGTAAACTTACCCTATTACGCACTAGCACTTTTTAATAATATTTGAATGTAGGTAACAATTAAGTTTCTTTTTTTGTGAATGTTCTAAGTAACCTACTTAAGGAAGTGGAGTTCATTATCTAATATTTGTCTATTTATACTTTTAGATTACTGATTCATATTTATGCAAACGTAAATATTTACACTTAATTTGCCTTCATTACATATTCTAAATTCAAAAGAATCTAGTTATCCTTCCTTATAGTTAGTAAGGATCAAGTTTAGTTTTTTTTTTTTTTTCAAAACATTGGTCTTCCAAAGGTAATAGGGCTTTTATCTAGCTTTATTGGTCATATATGCGTCCTGTCATGTTTTCAACTAAGGTGTTATCAAGTTCCTAGATAAATATAAATGGATAAATATGAAGTCTGACATTTTTTTTTTAATGGAGTAATTCGATTTGTTTACTATTTTCAAAAAAAAAAAAATCTTAATTACCTCTTCTTATCCAAGTCGATTAAAAAATTATTTTTACTTTTTTTATCATAATTACTTTTTTATATAGTTGATTTTAATCGGCCTGATTTAAATCAAGGAATTATGATTTATTCCTTTATCATCCTTCATTTATCATACCTCCACTTACTCCACACTTAGGAATGTGTTTTTTATTTTTTTAATTGTAATAGCCTTTTATATCACCCGCAACTTCCTAGTATCTATTTATAAACGATTCCAGACTAATTAATTCAGTGGATTTATGTTATTCTCAGGAACAATATATTCTAGAATAAAGAATATTTTATTTAATTCATGATTTTTGTATAATATATTGTTAAATACAAAATCGGCTTAAATATTTAAATTCCATATTGAAATATAATACCTAAATTATATTCTATTTTTTGTTCAAAACATAATTTCTTTATAAATATAAAAAAACAAAACACAGCAACAAGTGTTAAATTATTTCTCTCTGCTGTGTTGGATTACATGTAGCAGTTAGTATTCTGATGTCTGTCATTAAACTGTCATTTGTGTTCTAATTACAATTCTTTTACTCCTGTGTTTGCCTAGCCAGCTATTTCTCTTTTACATCATTTGATCTTTACAATCTTGTTACTGCTTCACAAATAAAAAAATAAAATAAAAAAACCATTGTTAGTATTCTGTTTTTTTACATGGATTTTACTGTGAGTCTATAAACTTTTGGTATAACGTTTTTTCACTCTCAAAAAAGTAAGAAATTGACTACTTTTTTATTTCAGAGAACAATGTATGACTAATTGGGCAA
The DNA here is from genome assembly GCA_003667255.2 of Euschistus heros. NCBI lineage: Eukaryota > Metazoa > Arthropoda > Insecta > Hemiptera > Pentatomidae > Euschistus > Euschistus heros. The sequence continues at coordinate 677,062 of RCWM02000049.1, forward strand.
GAGATCCGCTAAAATGTATATTACATTTTCCCCCTTTATTTTTCTTACTGGTGAATTTAGGAAGCTCCACCATGTGGAGGGAGCTTTATACGATAAACATTGTTCAGGTAAAGGAGCGTGACGGTTAAAATGGACATGTAAAAGTCGGATTGAATAATGACCGAATTAAAGAAAAACATTAATAAGTTTAGAGCCGACGGAAAAATGTCCGAGGGGTAGACCAAGACGTACATGGGAGAATTGCGTTAGGGTTTAGGTTTTTGGGTTTTGATGGGGTGTGTTAGAGGGAGTTCTGTGGTCGAAGGTTATTAGTATCAGCATTGAGCTGACAGGTTTCTGGCCCTGAGATCTCGTTAAAATTATTTTTATTATTATTCTATATATTTTTTAATTATCTTATTTTATTAAATTTAATATTATAAATAATTTCAAAAAGTCAGAGAAAAAAGAAATAAATAACACATTAATCAGATGCGTGTAGGACCTACTGCTGAATGTATTTTATTATGTTTTTCTTAAACGAGAAATCACTTATTTTAATTCTATCTATTTCTCTTCAAATAGTCAGGCTCATCTTCAAGAATTGTATAATTAGCCACTAAAATTCACCTCAACGACTCAATTTAGAAACATTTAACTAAACACATGTAAAACCTGCGGTGCTTTGTAGGAGTTCCAGTTATTTTTAGACAGTTTTTTCTTTCTTTCCGCTAGACAATTTTTTACCCTCATAATTCTAGGCCTAGAATAATTTTCTAGATAAATTTAAAAACTGGTCGATTTAAGGTGTATTTTTTATTTTTTCAGTTTTGATCATCTATTTGTACTGCTAAATTTCATTTTTCTTTTGTCTTGAATGAACCATTGGTCCGAACAAGAGTTCGATTGATATGGCCTTTATGCATTAATCAAGGTTATTTGCATCAACTCGGATCTAGCGTGGCTTAAACTGTGTATAAATCTGTAATAGATTCATAACTTCGTTACCTCTTCAGCAAAAGTTTTCTGGGGGTTTTTAAACGATTCCGTCACGACTAATAATACAATATAATTTTTACCCTTGTTCTATTAGCTACTCCCCTCAAATCAATCCCATCACATGTTACAAACTTAGAGTACATGAAAATCTTTTATCACAACAGAATGTTTCACATATTTTTTTATGGTGTAACAAATAATCTTGGAATATTCAATAAATAATAGGTTGTTTGCAGTTTTACCTTGTCTAGGACCTTTGGAGTTGTAACTCACAGATTTGAATGCCAATTTGTGTGTGGGTAGTAGGGACCTATAATAGTGCAAAACTAGAGTTATAGCCGCCAATAAGCATTAGGAGCTGGGAAAAAAAATAAAATATGAAAATCGCGTTTTATTTTTTTTCTCAGCCCCCAGTCAAGATAGAGAAATGATTGTTTCACGTTTAATTGCAGTTATGTATGCTTTTTGATAAAAAAAAAGTACTTCTGTTATGTTCAAGTCACCACACGGTTTTAGGGTGCTTAAAAACTCAAAAAAAAATGACAAAATTCCAAGGAAATCCGCTGTAAATCAGTGAAATTTTTTTTTTTTTTTTTTTTTTTTTTTTGGAGAACTGACCTCAAATATCGATTTAACGCACCATAATACCCTTATATGTGAAATTTTATCAAAATTAAAAAAATATTTATTTTTTTATCCCACGCCTCTTTTATTATTTTATAGATTTATTTCAGTGATTTAATTATTTCAGTGTCGGTACCCATATTTTTCGATTCTTTGTGCCGACACCTCGGCCTAAAAACAAATTTCTATTTAAAAAAATAACCCAAAAATAACCTAAAAAAAAAGCAAAACAAATCGATTAAAAAAAAAAAAAAAAAGATGATAAATAAAGAAATAAATTAGTAAACTGCCTGTAGCATTTATAATCCATAGCATATAATATACAGGGTGTCCCGAATTTAAATGGCAAAACTTCAGGAACTTATAGGGGACCGAAAAACTAAGACAAAAAGGCCTTTAGAGATTTGCTCGTTTTTGCTTAGTTTTAGAGAAAAAAGAAACAAAACAAAAATGTTACAGGTAGCGATTATCACTTTTCAAAGTTCGTCAGGCTAGGCAGTGAGATATGTAAACACTTAATTTATCCTTTACATTCTTTTATTTGTTTACATTTTGGCTTCCTTCTAGGATTATAATTCCTAAATCAGTCTTCAGTCAGTTACTCAGATATTTTTGTGTGAATAGCATCAGCCACAATGTCGCATACATATTCTAATGTTGAATACGCTGATATGATTTTTGTGTATGGCTTCTGTAACGGTAATGCTTTAGAAGCGGTGCGGGAGTATGCGCGCCATATTTCCAAATAGAAGAGTGCCTAATCGACGAGTCTTTTCGTTAACTGTTAATAGACTACGAGAGACTGGGTCATTCTTAATACGTAATGAAGGCGACCAATTCCAGGCAGCAATAAGAGCAGATTATCGGAGAAAAAATTGTGTCCAACGCCACTTCGATAACAATCCTGAGACTAGCATCCGAAGAGCATCTGCTGCATTAGCAATATGGCGAACTTTGAAAGGTGATAATCGCTACCCATACCATCTTCAAAAATTTCAGAATTTATTACCTCAAGATTATGTCAAGAGATTGAATTTTAATAACTCGTTTCTTGACGAAATTCGCGATGATAATTTATTTCCATTAAAAATTATATGGAGATACCTTTACAAGAGGAGGAATTGTTAATCAAAGAAATTATCATGTATGGGCTCTTGAAAATCCCAGAGCTATTAGAGAGAATAGGTTTCAGCATGAATTTGCTATTAAAGTTTGGCTTGGAATTTGGAACGGATTACTGGTGGGACCATATTTTTTACCTGGAAGATTGAATGGTATCACATTTACACATTTTTTGGAGAACGACTTTTCTAATTATTTAGATGACATTACCTTACAGCAGCGGATTGAAATGTGGTTCCAACTCGATGGATGTCCAGCTCATTATAGCAGAGTTGCTCGAGCTTGGCTGGATATAAATTATCCACAACGATGTATTGGACGTGGAGGAGTAGTACCTTGGCCACCCAGAACACCTGATATGACACCCATGGATTTCTTCGTATGGGGAACTTGAAGTAGAAAGTTAATTCGGTGTCAATCAACTCAAGAGAGCAATCAAGAGACCGAATCATAGATGCAGTGCACCAAATATCATCAGAACAATGTTTAGCTGCAATTTATCAAGTGAGTGCTAGATAAAATGCTTGCATTGGTGCAAGAGGACAACATTTTGAGCAATATTTACGTTAAAAAGAACATAACATTAATATAAATGTAAATAAATAAGTATAAAAATGAAAACTTGTTTTGTTTCTTTTTTTGCGAATTTCTCTAAAACTGAGCAAAAACGAGCAAATCTCTAAAGGACTTTTTGTCTTAGTTTTTCGGTCCCCTATAAGTTCCTGAAGTTTTGCCATTTAAATTCGGGACACCCTGTATATTATTTATTATAATTCAGACAATTTACAATAATATAATTCATTTCACAAATTCTTATTTACAAAGATAAACATTCTAAGGTTTTATTTATTGATTAAGGAATTGAAAATGTTACTCTGCTCTTTCTTTAACATTGTAGATGAACAAGATTAGATTTAATTGTGTATTAGGGTTATTAAAAACAAGTATTTACACTAATAAAATGAAAAATAATCTTTATTCTTTAACACAAGTAACACCACGTCAAAGAAGAATTCTTTAAAACGTGCCAACGTTTCGACCTGCGTTGCAGGTCTTCTTTAGGGCTATAATGAACAAAATACCAGAAGTGACAAAAAATAGATGTGACAAAAATAACAGAACCGGTCAACCATACTTTTATTCTTTGACACATCGTCTCTTAAGTTACAAAAAATATTATTATTTATGATTGTCTGCATTATTTCGTTGATTAGAGATTGTAATCTTATTTTTAAAGGGTGTAAAAAATCCTTTACGATGCCGTCCTTCGGAAGGGACGTAAAATGGGGGTCCCGAGCCTGTGCGATATCAGGTACTCGTTAAAGTTATCCTAATTATACCTGGATAGGCAAAATTTAGGACTCCCACCGAAGCATCGTCCGATTAGCCATAGCAGCATAAAGTGACGTTAAACGAAATTAACAAACAAATATCTTCAACAAACTGAAGTTTCTTTTGCAGTGGCAGGGGATTTGTTTGTAATCCTGAAGAAAGGAGGCTCGGTCGTTAGAAGAAGAATGATATAATGTAATGATGTAATTAAATATCACAAAAATATTGACATCCGTTACATGACATCAATATCACAAGAATATTGAATATTAATATCCAAAACTATTGATATCTGTGGTATCGATCGGATCCTAGGAATCGACTTAGGATCATCGATTCTCGATACTTATTATTTTCTCAAGAATCGATGGAATCGAGGATCGACTTTTGAATCCACATCCCTAATTTATTTATTTTGTAATGGCAAATATTGGAAAAACCTTTCACTAAGCATTGTAGATAGTGGGGAGGGTCTTACAGATGTTTTATTGCTATTCGTTTTAATTGTGTATTAGGGCTCGATTGGCATCATAAAAGAATTTGTGTTCCAAGACTTGTTAAAAGCCGTTAAATTCATATTCACATATTTTGCAATCTGACCCTGTTTGAGCTTTTGAAGCTTTGGGATAGGACCGAAAACTTTGTCAGTGTATATCGATTTATGAAAATCGGTTAGTTAAGTGTTTCATGTTTTTTTGATGTTTTTGAAAGATACATTTAGTTCCGGATTATCCCTTTGTTGGTTGTTTCAAGATCTATGAAACATAACAGTTTTACGCTAATATTTTCTGCCTTTAAACTAATATGCTCTTGAACATTAAATTGTTGCTAACTTTATTTAAACCTAACTAATTTTAGGGAAAAAATTGTAATATCGGAAAGATCTTTCAGCACGATGCTAAAAACATTTTGCGGTTTGTGTGTAACAGTATCGGCGCAAAATTGCATAACGCAACTCTTCAAGTGGTTTGTAGATAATGGTGCTATCTATTCTATTTATTAGCATAGGAATTAATGTGGGAAGTCAATTCTGTCGAAAATGACTTGCCCTATTAAATATCTAAAAATTACTATCATTATAATATTTTCGAATTTTATTGATTAACTAATTTTGAACGCTTTTGCGCAGGTGAGCAGAGGTCGGGATGGCAGAAGCCCACTCGGCGGTCGCGTTTTCCTTCGCTATCACCCATGAAGGATGGGACGTCAACTTCGACAGGGAGGTTCTGCATCTCGTCTGGGATTCTGGTGTTCGGTCGTGGAAGAAGAGGATTGCCAGGTTGAAGGCAAGTATATCACATTTATTTTAACAACTCATTAAATAAGTTAATTAACTTGTGTAAATAGGCATGGTGTTTTATCATGACCGTTCATTGGACGGATCTGGTTCTTAAATTTCGATCAATTTTACATTAGATCGTAGTTCTCCTTTGAAAGGAAATAATCTGACTTGACAAGTGGCTAATGAGTTTTGTTTGTCAACCCAACATAGCTAAACAGTTGTTTCCGCTAAACAGATAGTTCAGTCAATGAGAGGTGTAGATTGCATGGAATATGCGAAAAATTTTAACTTCATAACTTCGTTTGGAGTAGTTAAAAGTTAGACATACTAAATGTCCCCGCCCCTGGGTGGTGAACTAACGGTTTTTCCCTATAAAATTGACTCTATACGTATTTGTCGAACTTCCTACAGTTTTCGGGACATGCGTTATTTAAAATCGATAATTTTCGAAAAAACATCATTTTATCTCACTTTTTGTCAAACATTTGCTTCAAGTGCCAGAAACGTATATATGAAATTAAAATTATTTTTTTCATTTTTCTGAGAAACAATCGTGCAAGGCACTAGAAGCAAATGTTTGACAAAAAGTGAGATAAAAATTATGTAATTTAAATAACATGTATCTCGAAAACAGTTTAAAATTAGGCAAATATGTATAGGGTCAATTTTATAGGAAATTTGATTAGAGTCTACCATTTGGAGTTATAATTATTTCAAAACCCAAAAACCTTTTTGGACCTTCTCCCCTTCCCCTCCACTGTTGCCCACCACCCAGAGGTGGGGACTTCTAGAATGTTTATCTTCTAACTACTCCTAACGAAGCTATGAAAGTCAAAACTTTTCGCATATTCCATGCACTCTACAGTATGTTTATTGACTGGACTAAAAGTGCAAGGTGTGTTCTTATGTTAGACTATGGGTTATCAATAAACCTATAACAAGTTTCTAATAATAATTAATTACAGAAAAAAAAATTTCAGTACAGACCTCAACCGAGGTTACAACAAACTTACACAGAATATTGTGATGATGATTATGCATGTTTAATGATCCCCTTAGATAAAATATTTAAAAATTCCTATCTATGGGAGGTCAACTTCCTCATGTCTAGCATGCCAATTTCGCTATAGATTGCCAGGTGTGAATATAAAAAAAAATGCAGAATATAAAAAAAAAAAACCAAAACTATATCCATGTGAGAATGCTCAGCGATATAAATAATAAAATTTGTAGGCTGTTGTGTTAATACTACAGTAGAAAACGTCAGTAGAATATTAAATGGTTAAATAATAATAATAATAATAATAATAAAAAGAGAAAATACATAAAAAGAAAAATTAAATTTTATTGAAGTTCTCAGGGTATTTATATCAGCTATTCTAAATGTCCTTTACTCTCTTGAATGCAGATTTCAGCAAGTCTAATTCACTATTCTCTACTTTGTCTAATCATTGGAGAATTTTCCTTAAGATTTGTACAGCTTGCTCTTTTAAGTTTTTAAATCATTTACACTGTTATTAATTATTCATCTGTATTCAGTTGATTTAAAGTAATCCCACATAAAATATTCTAAAGGTGGAAGGTCAAGTGAACAAGGCGGCCATTTTATAAGACCATTAAGGCCTATCCATTTGTGAGGATGTAGTATTCAAATTAGCAATTACAGGCCGCTAAAAATGTGCTCTTGCTCCATCTTGGATAAACTACATATTTCTTCTAAATTGAACCGATATATCTTTCAAAATATTTTATTTTATTAGATATTTTATATATTCCATTAAATATATTGAAGGAAATCAAGGTAGATTTCAGCTGCAAGTTTTTGAGGTAAAAAATGGAGGCCAATAAGATAGTCACTAATCAACCCACATCAAACATTTAAGGATAATGTATGTTTATTATGAGCAGTTAAACAGTTTTGAGTATCTTCAAGTGCATAAACATAAGTACAGTTGAACCTCGATGTATCGAATCTCAAGCGGAACGAGAAAACTTCGAATATCGAGGATTTCGATGTAGCGAATTTCCATTTATTGAGGTGATTTCTGTGTAGCTTCGATATGTCGAGGTTAGTGGCTCATAATAAAGTGCATACTTACTCAATGTAGCTATGGACAATATTTACATATTTTATTGAAATATGCACTTGTGCAAGAACAATAAATTTAAAAGTAATTAAATTTTTGAAAAAAGTAAGCGGAGCTATGGAAAAAAATTGAAATAGTAGATTGCCCAAACGGCACTTTGCCTAATTAGTCCAGTCAATAGACATATTGTTGTATACTTGAAATACTAGATTATTTTTGACTTCATAGCTTCGTTAGGAGTAGTTAGAAGGTAAACATACTAAAAGACCCTGCCCCTGGGAGATGAGCTTACGATGGGGGGGTAGGGGAGAAGTTCACCCTGGTTTTTCGATTATATCTCGAAAACAGTGGACTCAAGAAAAATAGGTTTAAAGTCAAAATTAAAGATAATTAATTTTTTATTTTTTGAAGAGAAAAGATTTGACCCCGGTTGGGATTCGAACCCAAGTCTCCACCTCTCTAGCGTGGTGCCTTATCCACTAGGCCACCGAGCTCGTATCCGAACCAGGGAAATCTATCTTCACTGATCCATACCCCCGGGCACTCGCAATTGCGATGTACAATTCGGGGATGAATGCTCAATTTATATGAATGCTTTATTATTTATATAAAAAATAAATAATAAATAAATAAATAATAAAAAATATATTTAAAAAATATTTAATAATCAAGAATCATTTCATAAAGATAATTAAGTTTCCTATAAAATTGATTTCATACACATTTGTCAAACTTCCAACGGTTTTCGAGATATACATTTTTTAAAATCGATAATTTTCGAGAAAAAATAAATAACAAATACTTTTTGTTAGTAACTATCGGCAGATCAGGCGTTTCATAAATTCAATAGGTATATATATATATATATATATATATATATATATATATATATATATATATATATATATATATATATATATATATATACTTATAATAAAAAGTTTTATTCAAATGAAATTTAACAGTTTAAAATTGTAACGTATTTCATATTAATACATGTTTTTATTCTATTCATAAGGTATAGTTGACTGTGATGTATAGGAGATGTAGATAGTTAGGGTAGGCAGTCATAGATACTCAGCAGATCAAAATAAAATTGTTATTTTATTTTAATTGTTAAAGTCAACGTTTCTGAAAGCCAACTCAATACTCAATACTTCGTTGACTTTTGAGTCTTCAGTTTGTTTGTTTACCATTACCTGAACCCCTGATGAAGACTTACAATTCAAGTCGAAACGTTGGCTTTAACAATTAAAATAAAATAACAATTTTATTTTGATCTGCTGAGTGTCTATGACTGCCTACCCTAACTATCTACATCTAATACATGTTTTGGTTATGAAGCAATGTACACTGCAAATTGAATTTAGCTATAATGGATATAAATCGGAATGCATTATGAACAGCAGGAAAAATAATTAATAAATCTAAAAAGTAAGAAAACAGAAAATTAATAAATAATTTCTTATTTTCTCATAAAAAAATGAGAAACGTCAATTAGTGATATATCTTTAACTGTGGATATGGGTATAATTGTTCACGTAACATTTTTCATACGCTCGTGTCAGAACGTGTAAGTGAACTGTTTTGAAATTCTTCTACTGCTAGTTGTCGGAAATTAGTCCACTGTATTAAGAATTCGTCCTTTCTATTGTTTTGTTTTAATCTCAGCCCACTAGCTTTAAAGCTATAACTCTTAGTGCAACAAATGATTCTGTCTCTTAAAGTCGGGTTTTAATGGGCCGTAAATGTCTTTTACGATTTGGATATAATTCAGAATATCTTGTAACTGCCGCGACAGGATTACTTCGCCTAAAACTAAGATCTTTTCTGTTAATTCTGCACAACTTGACAAATTTGTATTAACTAATTACGTAATACACAAAGCTTTTCTTAATATTTCAAAAGTTACACATTGCCTACATAATAACTGTATATAAACTTAAATTACTCATGAGTACAATACAAAAACAGCTGATTAAGTAAAACAAAATCTATGTATATAAAACATTTGTTCATCACTACTATTTTGTAAGTTTTGGTGAGCATCCAGTTTTTTATAGGTGTTATCCATGAAATAAATGGTTTTAGCATATATGTTAATTTAACTTTTTTCCTTATTTTTTTTATGAAGAAAATAAGAAAAACGTCCTTGTATTTGCTCCGTGCGATTCCGCAACACCCTGTATAATAAAAGAAAAAACGTTGGCGTCTATAGACAATCCACGCAAGTTCATCTGTGTACATTTGCCAGAATTGTTTTTAAATTACAAATATGACAAATTACAAACTTACTGATTTTGAAGGATTGGTTAAAAATATTGCCGAATGTGTGTTCCTTACTTTCAACAAAAAATATTATAGAATTCTTTTTATAAAAAAATTAAAAAAAAAAAAAAAAAAAAAAAAATAACAGGGTTGGGTTGATTATCTAAATTAATTTCTGGGAGCCGTCAACGGATTACAGTAGATCCTCACTAATCCGACCCCTAAGGGACCCCATAGTACTCTTAAGGGGTAAGGCATCGGCCAAAATATCGGACCGACTCACTGAAATTTAGAAACTGAGTTTTTTTATATATATATATATATATATATATATATATATATATATATATATATATATATATATATATATTTTTTTTTTATAGTAGGGGAGACCTGGGATGGTTGCGACAATTTTTTATTTTTCATTTTTTTTAGAGCTACAATTATTTGTTGTAACTAAAAAAATATTTTTCTTTTTTAATAACTTTTTAGAAGTACGTATGATTTATTCTAAATGATAATAATGAGCACAAGTCAGTAAAAAAAAACAAAAATATAAAACATTTAAAAGTGTCCCAACTATCCTGGGCACCAGGATGGTTGGGACAGCGATAAGGGATGGTTGGGACAGCGATAAGGGATGGTTGGGACATACATCAATTAGGTAACACATTAGTTACAATTCGATATTTTTATTTACTAAATGATAAACGTAAACATAATAAAATAGTATTACGAGTTTCTTACACAAATAATAGTATAAATTAAATTAAAAAAGGAACACTTTTACCAATAAATAAAAAAGGCATGATGTTGAAAAATAAGGTTCTGTAAAGAAAAAAAACAATAAGAAAATGCAAGTAACAAAACATAATTAACTGCAAAAATATAACAGGATAGTTGGACACTGTCCCACCTGTCCCAGAGATCATAAGTCCCAACCGTCCCTTAGGTTACGTTTTTATTCAATACGTGGTCCTGACAAACATGTAGGTTAGTATTTCAAGATTGATTGCTGGAATCGAATGATGATTGATAGGAGTTTTATATGTTAATTTAAGACGCTGACAGGGTTTTTTGTCTTTAAGAAAATAATATCCTAAAGTTCATTCAAATATTTACTTTTGTAGTGAAAATTAAGAAAAACTTACCTCTCTTCTCAGAAAATTTAAATATGGCCGCCAAAGCACTGTATTACGATATAACCTGCCTCAGGAGTATGATTAACAGCTGTAAAGCCAATTCAGTAGTTATTAATAAAAAATTTCACTGTCCCAACCATCCTCGTGTCCCAACCATCCCAGGTCTCCCCTATAATAATAGTAGAAACGATCGAACAGTTTATCACTGAGGTCTTAACAGTTTGCTCATCTCTTGCAAATAATTATGCACTATACATTTTTCTTTAAGAATTAAAATTAGAAAGAAAAGAATTTTTTTTTTCCTTATCACGATGACATCGGCTTTATTTTTTCCAAAAGAAAGAATAAATTATAATAGGTACTTCTATGTTTCTTATATTTGTGAGTAAGAAGACATTTATTCTCTAAAAAATTACACCAAAACCAGCAAAATCGGTCAAAGATGTTAAGGTATGAATTTTCAAATCAGAGAATGTGAAATCTGTCATTAAGGACCATTGTTACATAGTCATTTTACACACGCTATCGCGAACAGGGATTAATTTTTTTAACCAGATCCGGGCGAATGTTTCTTATTTCCCAAAGATTAAGAAACCACAATTATTTTTTTAATTTTTAATACGTCACTATTTTAATATATAACTTTTTTTATTTTCATAAAAAATGTCTGTTTTTTCCGTCGAAAAAAAATCTACCCATAGATTTTAGTGGCTGTGGTGTCATTTTTTATAAACCGAAATTATCTTCAAGATAAAAGTTAAAAAGTATTATTAAGTAATAAACGATTAAACAAATGAAGTTTATTCTATTTCATTCATTTAAAATGGCGCAATGAAGTTGTACTGGTTTGAATGTTATTTATTGCCAAGAATTGGCTATTGGCCCGATGTTATTTTTCAATCTGGTCTCCGTTTAAACTGTATTTCTGTTTTATCTCCCTTATCTATACCAATATTTTATTTAATATATTTCTTCGATTACTTATTTCATGATTCATTTGGTTTATTTTTTAATACATACATCCATCTTCAGTCTGATTGTTTATTTCGTTTAACGTCACTTTATGCTGCTATGGCTAATCGGACGATGCTACGGCGGGAGTCCTAAATTTTGCCTATCCAGGTATAATTAGGATAGGGTTTTTTAACGAGTACCTGACATCGCACAGGCTCGGGACCCCCATTTTACGTCCCTTCCAAAGGACGGCATAGCTAAGGATTTTTTAATATTTAAAAAATCCTAAGGTCATCTGCCGGGCTGCGAACCCGCGATCTTGGGTTTAGTAGGTTGCTATGCTAGTTTCAATTCCTGCAACACCGACACAGCTCGAATGTCAAAATCGCTCCAACACTTAAAATATGTATGCAAACGTGATTTTTTATATTCAAACCAATATAGCTCCTAAATGGTAGGGCATTGCGTCACATGCTATGTATAAAAAAAATATTCTCCATTAAATTACTGATCGGAAAACTGTTGACCAATCTTCAATCCGACAAACACCAACAAAGCTACTGCGTGTCAAAATGTTACATTTTTAAGTGTGAAAAAACGTTAGACTCCAAAAAAGTATAAAAAAAAAAATATGTCAAAAAAAAAAATCTGATTTACTTTTGTAAAAAGTAACTATCTTAACCAAGCGTTTTCTTTTTTTTTTTTTTTTTTTTTTTTTTTTTAACGGTAACATAATTTTATTCGGAAACTTTAAATTTGTTTGTTCTTTTCGCTATGTTTTAGTAAAATTTGGGCATTATAAATAAATGAATATTGAAAGCAATATATTTTCTTGCAAAATATAACCTCATCAAACTATCTCAAATTTTCGCTATTTGTCGTCTTATATATATAAAAATTCAGCTTTCCTATGTTCGTGTTCGCTAAACCTGAAAAGTGGTCAATGGACTTCGATATTTTACACAATTACATAGGAGCGTTTTCATTTACATTTTATCTGGATTATCCAATGGAACGGGAAATTAATAGCGTTTTGAGGGATGTAAATAAAAACTACCACCGCTGACAAATGACATTCTATAAAAACTAAATCCATTTATAAAATCCACGAAATGAATCTTTACCTAGTTTGGTAAGCTGTATGAAAACCCGTCTTTCGTACCCTAGTTGGAACACATAAGGACGTTAAGCGCCAATAGTAAATCAGCTTTCATATGTTTGTTTCCGCATATATGGAAAAGTAATCAATGGATTTACTTGAACTTTTTATATTAAGTTGCATTGCATTTTCATTATTATTATTTTTTTTTTTATTTTGCGTTTCTGTAAAGGAATGTACTTTTTATCCAGAATTATAAGTAACAAGAAATCCCAAGCGTTTTGAGAGGTTTGAATAAAAACAATCGCACCTAATGTATGACTTTATAAAAAAAGTTTATCTTCTATAAGACCTTGGCATCAGCGCGCTCGTAACCAGAAGGTCGTGGGTTCGAATCCCACCTGGGCGGGTTAAAATTTATTTCGTGGCGGACCCACGAAATAAATCTTGTTTAGGATTTAAGGCTTCCTGGTTATGAAGGCTTCTATATTTTTTTTTTTTTGCTTTCTCGTCATTTTCGTACCTTTAAGAAGTCTTCTTTAACTTCATGTTCGATATTCAGTTGGTCTATAATTATTTATTTAATATATTGTATTCTCCTGTTAATCAATGGAAGTTAATGGCGCAGCAACTGTGGATACAGCCAATTCATCCGATAATCCATAAAATTGCTGAAAAAGAACTCAAATCAATACAAAAACTCTTAAAACAGTTTTTGTTTTCTTTAAAAGTTCTACAAATAAAATTAAGAGCTATTAAATGTTGTCGTCTTCTTCTTTGTTCTGATTTAGAGAATTATATATTTCGCTGTTACGTTTAATTATATACCTAGTTATTTTATTTATTCTACTCTCGAGATTTAAAAAAAAAAATATATATATATAATTATATAAAGATTGATTATTTTCATAATTGATATATTTAAGCTTTTAGGTTGCTCATAGACTTTCAAGTCTTATTTTCATCACAATACTTATACGAAATAAGCCTCTGCTCCTGCTTAGTATATTAAAAAAATAAAAGCTAGTTTGTTGTAAGTATTGACCTGCTGATAAAAATTGCAAGTTTTTGACTTCTCTCTTTTTTTTGTTTCCCTCCATAATAATAATAATTAAAAAAACAAAACATGAAAAGGCATTTTTTACTGTTCATTTTCCTTACTATCTTTGATTTCATTTTGTTAAAGAAAGTCTAACTACAAATTGAAAGATCATTAAATTTCCTTCACATCTTAGAATATTCTGAATATGTGCTTAAGTACTAGGTCCTGAAAATCTACCCAAGTATCAACAAAAAAAAGTTTAAATTTAGTACTATTCATCCAAACTTTTCTTTACTCTAAAATGTTTAATGAATAATCATTGTTGTATAACATTAAATTTTGTAAAAAAGACATAGAAAGTATTAGTAATTATTCCTAAATGCCAAAAAATAAAATAAAATAACCATTTTAGTGTAAGTGGGCTAGAACCTGTAAATTTCACACAGGAGTCTAATGTTGATTAAGTAGAAAGAAAAAATTAAAAATGAAGATATTTTTTCGTACAGCAAATATTACAAGCTTAAGGGTTAGAGCTCATCAGTTGAAATGTAATTGGGATGAACATATGGTGAGGATGAAGGATGAGAGATGGTTCAAGGGTATGCACTGAGTGGATCCTGAGAGGAGACAACAGGAAAAGGAGTTGCCCCCATCTTAGATGGAGGGACAAAATGACACTGTATGTAGGGGATAACTGGTGGCTGTATAGGGATAGGATCAGGTGGAAAAAAGTGATGAATAATATTTAATTTCCTTTTCAATTTTTAAGGATTTAGTTTTGTTTAATTATTTTTATTTATTTTTTTATTTTGTGCCATGAATTGTTATTCTCTACTTAGAATGTGTAATTTTAAAATAAGTGATATTTGGAACTAATATCCTTTTTTATTTCTCTGCTGTAACCAACTTCTAAATTTCTCCTTACGGGAGAGATTTTTGTCTAAATATTGATGCCAATAAAGCTTATTATTATTACCTGCAAATATCACCTTATTTTTCAAATAATTTTTCTGTATTCAATGTCATGATTGATTGATTACATATTGGTATGTACAGGTATACATGATAGTATAAATTTTTATGGGTGTTGTTAAATATGTAAATAGATTAGTAAGTAATGAAAATTACTTGTTTTATGGGTAGTATGGGTTAACACAGATACAAAGCTATTCTCTTTGTACGAATGGGACTATAAATGAATAACAGGAGAAATTTAGAGAGAAATGAGGATTTGGCCGATAAGGCAAAAACACTTGCTTTAGGTACTCTTGATATCAGAGAAATATCAAATGATTTGAAATGGGGTGTGTAAACCCCATAAAAATGAAAAGGGATTTTTGTGGTTGTTTTTTGAACAAGGACTCTGAGGATAATTTTTTTTTTAATAACAATTTATTGAAATTTACAACTGTACAATATTTATAAATCAAGTAAATGTGCTGTTACCTATTACAATAATGTGACAAAACTTGTAAAGAACTACTCATTAGTAGCACTTTAATAAAATTCTACACTAGAAGGTCTCTGGGCCATCTTCATAGGATAATTCTAAATAAGAAATTCACCTGTCATCATCTGCTTTCATATCCTCAGCCTAGATACTTGAAATAAGTTTAGAATGATATAGTCATCTAAAAACTATCTTGTAAGATATTTTCTGTTGAAATATAAACAGTTGTGTTATATTGTAGATTTATGAAACAACGCAAAAAATGGTTTACTTATTGTCTAATTTTGTTGATAGAACAATCTGAAGACTGGTTATTATCCTGTTCCGATCAGTTCTGTTTTCGCTACTGCTGCCATTGTTTCGGGATCTCACTACTATGGAATACAAATACCTGGATTGGACAAAATTTTAAGACTGATACCAAAGTAAGTAGTGAATTGTTTGATATACGTTGTAAAATGTTTGATGATATCAGTAAACAAGTGATTATTTTCCATTCTTAAACATTTATTTCAACCAATTTGTTTCTTTTTGCCAAAACTTAGTTGTTATAATACTACTATTGTAGTTACTATGGTAAATTTAGGTATTGTATTATAAAATGCAGGCTTTGACAACCTTTGCTTTTAGTTATTAATAGTAATTTAAATTAATCAGTCTCCTCTTTCTTCTGACATATTTGTGAAACAAGATCTTTTTCGAAACAATACAATTGAGATTCTGAATAAATTAGTAATGTAAACATAATTTAAATTCAATATTACAATAGATTTTATAATATTTATTTTCTAATATTACCTGGTACCTATAGTTTAATTAATATTATTATTCATGTTCAATGACCCTGGATGCTTGTATTATGAACCAAAGTAAAGCAATAGTATTTCTATATTCTATAAGTACAATGAATTACCAAAGAATCAATAATAACTAATGTGAATATTTTTTATTTTTTTCATTTTAAATACACAACACAACCATGTAAAGTGCACAATATATATTTCTATATTCAAGAGTACTATTAAAAGACCATTCTTTTTTATATTTACAGCAAAGATATTAGGTATGAGATAGCAGCATGTGCGGGTCTCAGTGCCATTGGCTTTCTCGGCTTTTCGCTTTCTATGAAATATGCTCTCAAAGCTCTCTTTATGTACAAAGGTTAGTTAATCATTGTAGGTATATTTTTTAAAAGTGAATTTAGTAGTATTTATTTTTCTGTATAAGGTTCTTGTTATAAACAATTAACCATAACAAACATTGCTCTAATGTATTTTTTTATATTCCTAACACTTAAAAGAAGGATTACAGATTTTTTTTTTTTTCTAATTTTAATTATAATTCACTAAATGTAACATAAAGATGACAATTAATTATTATAAATTAAAAAAAATATGAAGGGTATTAGGCTAGAAGTGTACAAAAAAATAGAAACATTTCATCGTCATCTGTTTGCTTGCTCCCATATACTATCACTTAACCCATTTGGAACTAACTTTTTGGTTCCTAATTTTTTGTTAATTTTTTTGTATAATACTAATTTATGAGGTTATTTAATAATACTAACTAGGAAATTTGGCATATAGTATGTTTGTTTGTTTGTTTAGTTTCATGGCGTACAACTGCATCAGTTATTAACGCCATATTTTCTTTTTTATTTTATTCTCCACATCTATATTTTATTTTTTTCTTATTTTTATTGATATAAAATATAAAATTTTATATCAATAATTTTATTTTATTAAAATTTTATATGTAATTATATGAGATATAGTATGCATACGAGTGCATAAATAATACGGGTCCTTTATATTTATATGCTGTACTTATAATTGTAAAAAAAATGCCAGCTGATTGCTAGTTCTGAAAAAGGTATACCAACATAACATTACCAAGGAATTGTTGTTTGTTTATTTCGTTTAACATCACTTTATGCTGCTATGGCTAATCAGACGATGCTACAGTGGGATTCCTATATTTTGCCTTTCCAGGTATAATTAGGATAGGGATCTTTAACGAGTACCTGACATCGCACAGGCTCGGGACCTCCACATTTTATATCCCTTCCGAAGGATGGCATAGCTAAGGATTTTTCACTCCCTTTAAAAAGTCCTCAGGTCATCTGCCGGGCTGCGAACTGGTTTAGTAGGCTGCTATGCTAACCACTACACCACAGGTGACCCCCTACCAAGGAATTAAATCAGTTCTATCATTGATATAATAAATAACAATGAATTTTTAAAATTTGTTCTATAAATAGAACGTAGTTACTAAAATGGGTTGAGTTAGTTTCATGGAAGCTAGAAAGAGTATTGTCACATGTTTTGAATTTTAGGAACCTGTTCCCAATTATAAAAAAAATATAGATTTTGTAATTTACGTATCAGATTTTTTTAGAACTACTTACCGGACATTCCCTCTTTTAGCCTAAGGCCCTGAATCCAAATATTAAATGGAGAAAGATGAAGTAATTGAGGTAGATAAAAATTAAATATGTGCTATGGAATGCATGAGAAATAAGGTTTCCAGGAGGTGGTGTGGTAAAAATGGATCCAATGATTTTTTGGCTTTTGATGGAATTTAATCAGATTGTTTTATTGACAAATATCAGGAATCATCCATTCAATTCAACAGCAATTATCTTATTTTTTTTAAATGAATGTTTTGAATGAAGAATAGTTAATTACTTAGAAATTAGCTTGGGTATATCTTGAGGGTACCTTTTATTTTGCTTTCTTTGTTGATTTTTGCTCATTAAAAAAAAAAAAAAAAAAAATTGCTATGGAACCTATATGTATAGATCCTGAATACACCTTGATTATGATTCCTTATACCAGGTATGCAAGTTTAAAATGTCGTTTATTTCTTAAAATATATACACAGTAATTTAAAAAAAAGTATAATATATTTTATTCAAAGTACTGACCCTCGCTTTCTACACATTTTGTCCATCTCTCGGGCAATATATGGATACCATTCCAAAAGAATGCTTCATCTTTATTTGAAATCCATTCATCGAGCCATTTTCGTACGTTTTCGAAATTGTTGAAGTGTTGCTCCGCCAATGAGTGTCCCATCGATGAGAAGAGGTGATAATCAGAAGGCGCCAGGTCAGGTGAATACGGCGGGTGGGGGTAGGAGTTCCCAACCAAGCGAAGAAATCGTTTCCTTAGTCAATCTGGCTGAATGTGCAGGAGCGTTATCATGCTGAAGAATGACTTTGGCGTGCCTGAGAGCCCATTCTAGGCGTTTTTCGATCAATGCGTGACTCAAATTGATCATTTGTTGTCGGTAGCGCTCGGTATTGACTGTTTCGCCGGGTTTGAGAAGCTCGTAGTAGACTACTCCCTTCTGATCCCACCACACACACAGCATTGTCTTCTTCCCAAAACGATCCGGTCTTGCACTCGATGTGGATGGTTGTCCTGGCGTTACCCATGATTTTTTTCGTTTGGGATTCTGAAAATAAATCCATTTTTCATCGCCAGTTACAACTCGATGCAAAAAAAACCCTTTCTTTCGTGGCGTAAAAGCAGCATTTCGCACACAGTTTTTCGTTTTTCCATCTGTCGTTCGTCCAATTCATGTGGAACCCATTTTCCAACCTTTTGAATCTTTCCCATAGCTCTCAGGCGATCGGAAATGGCTTGCCTAGTGACATTCAACTGTTCTGCCATCATTTGTTGGGTTTGGGTATTGTCTTCGTCTAATAAAGATTGCAATTCGAAGTCCTCAAACTTTTTTGGTCGATTTTCTCGTTTTTGATCAGTAACATCAAAATCACCACGTTTGAAACTTTGAAACCAACGTTCACATGTCCTGACGGTTGGAGCAACATCGCCATAAGTCTCAACAAGAATTCGATGACATTCAGATGCCTTTTTCTTTTGATTAAATAAGAAAATCATAACATGCCGCAAATGCTCTTTATTTGGCTTAAAATTAGACATTTTTAACACCAAAGAAAGGTATGATACGTCCACGTAAACGACTTAAAAACAACTGACTTTTGTAAACAAATGACTAACAAACAAAATAGCGTTTAGAGATAAGCAAATCCTTCAATAGGCTAAGAGCGTATTCTATTGGAATTAAAACGACATTTTAAACTTGCATACCTGGTATAAAATTTTTGGATAGATAGAATGGTAGCATTTTTTGAGCCCATGCCCTGCCTTAAACAATAGTAGTTATTTTTCAATATTAAACAACTTGTAATGATGAAAATTTTGAACTATACATAACTAAACTATTTAAAAATATTGTGCAAATTATGTGATTACAGATTATGTGTCTTCATGATGTTTATTAAGCAAAGAGATTCATTAAAAATGTACATACATAAAAGTTAATTTATTATAAATTTTGAGCAGTTTTTCACGTCATTTTGTATGTAATTCATTAACAAAGCAGTTTGATGAAATGTTAACTTTTATTCATTAATTAAATAATATCCTTAATTAATTTAACATTTGGCATAAATCTCAAGCTGCTAGGCACAATTTGGACTGCTCCCATCACATGTTTTCTTGATAGCTTTTCATTTAATTTATCTTCAAATTTTGTTCTCTTAGTATTTTCATTTTTGTGTTTATCTTGATTAAGGCAGTTCTACACTTTGTGTTAGGGAGCTATGTTTTATTTTTTTTCTTATTTGATCACCGAACATTCTCATTGATGTAAATGTCTTTATTTCATGATAATTAGGCTTTACGATTTATTTTTTGAACTTTGATTCGTTTTTTGTTATTAAGCAGTATCTTTAGTTTCAGACCAGTTTTTCTATTTAAAATTCGAGGTTCCAAAAAAGAAAAGTATATATATATATATATATATACATTGGTTTTATATTCAGAGGTTTGACAGCATTTAATTTTGTCCATTTTCCAATGGATTTATTATTAATTTTTAAAATGATTTCTCCTTAATTATACTTAGTTAACTAAGTAGCATTTAGTATTTTGATTTTCATAAAATTACAGGATGGATGTATGAATCTCGAGGACCAGGAAAGAAGCCTTCTTTCAGGACTCGAGCATGGCTCTTTTGTGTAAAGCTCATATCAGGACCAAGTAGACCGATGTTGTACAGTTATCAGGGTTCATTGCCAAGGTTACCTTTACCATCCGTTAAAGACACTATGACAAGAGTAAGTTTTCAAAAACTGATATTAATCACTTATACCTCAGTTCGATGATGATTCTGAAGCATTTGTTTCCTCTATCGCCTTGGTCACATAAAATCTTAGATTTTTTTTTAATACTTGAAATGTAGATTTCTTAAATATTTTTTGGATTTCACTACTAAAAAAATTAGTATTTTTAGATTAAAACATTGTTTAATCGAAATAATTTTATAGAGACAACATTAATATAAAGTTACTTGTTTTAATTTATGTTCATTGTTTCAGTATCTTCGCAGTGTGAGGCCTTTATTAAATGATAAGGAGTATGCTAGAATGGAAAAGCTTGCTCTCGAGTTTCAAAATGGTATTGGAGTAAAACTGCAGAGATATCTGGTATTGAAGTCTTGGTAAATCATCTCTTTATCTTTTAGACATATTTTAGAAATCTGGTTTTAATTTAATATAAAAATAAGTACAACATGTTTTTTGTATTAAAAAATAAATAAAGGGTCATATAAATAAAACAAACTTTTAATTTTAATTTTGTCCATTATTAAAGAAAAAAAAAATTGAATGAATGTTTTGATATTTCTTCTTCAAAGTATAGAAAAAGAAGAAGAAAAAAAATTAAAAGCGAGATTTTGAGTTAAGAAGTTTTTAGTTGATTTTTTTTTTTCTATTCCTAATATTTTTGATTCATAGAAATATATTTCTATATCATAGTCGCTAGCTGTATAAATAAAATTATTTTGAGACTAAGTTGCTTAGAAGATATAAAGTTTATAAATAAATGGATAGATTCATAATAATAAATGTATATTTATACTGTTTCTAATTGAAACAATTTACAGCTTATTACTTCTAACTCTTTATATGATAATGATAACCTTTAATTATGAAAAATAAAATGTTTAACTATAAATGCTAAGAAATATGGAAATTTGGTTTTAGTATGTTATGTTATGTTAGTATGTTATGATTAAATTAGTTTTAAATTTAAATGATTTTGTAAATTATGTTTCAGGTGGGCTACTAACTATGTTTCGGATTGGTGGGAAGAATATGTTTACTTACGAGGAAGATCTCCTCTAATGATCAATTCAAATTTCTATGGAATTGACACACTCTTTATGCACCCTACAACTAACCAGGCAGCTAGGGCTGCCGTTGTTATCTATGCAATGCTTCAGTTCCGAAGGCTAATTGAGCGACAGGAGTTGGAGCCGGTATGGTTCACAATGTTTAAACATAATCTCTAATAATATGTAAGATTTATACCAATGAATATGCAGAGTACATGAAAGTAATGCTGGATCATATTAGACATGATAAAGACCAGTACCATTTGGTGCAGATTTTTGCTCTAATGTCAGGTTACTTGTTAGTTGAGGAGATTTTTTATTAAACTCCTTTTCAGCTTTCGATATGTGTATAAAATCTTTTGGACAGTGATTGCTCAGAGAAGTTTTGCGTTATTGAAAAATAATATCCATTACAAGGATTTCGCTCATGGTTCTAATGATTGTATTTAAATACCAAATGTAGACTAGCTATAATTCATAGACTGGCATAATGCTGATAAACTAAGTCTTCTGAGTGACATCAGCTTAGAGATAGCTGGATTTTGAATGGTGGTGTTAGGGAATTGGTATTTTCTTATTTGAAGTGGAGTAAACTGCTGTAGCAATCTTGGAAAGATAGGAGTGGATGTGGGTGATATCCACATTAACATTTACAATTCACTAAAAACAGTTGTGATAGAATAAAAGTTTCCCACAACTGTTCGAAATGTTCTCAATTGCGTCTTCAAGTAATAACACAAGGTGACTATAATTGTACCTGTTCAAATGCTAAAATTTGCACAGTTTAATATTTGTTTACTTAATGGCTTGGATAAAAAAGAAGTATCAATCCCATCATAATTATATAATTTACAAATGTAAGATACTTATATGTAGGGTTGGTCTTACTTTGAATCTACTTTTGTTCTAATTATTTCTTGAGTGTGCCAGGATTAATATTATGTACTTCATTATTTTGTTTGTAATGATCCTGTCAGATACTGAGAGATAATTTGTTTATTATTAAAGATTTAATATGTTAGATTAAAGGTCATTTATATAATATAATTTTATATTCCATATTAATAATGTGTTTCAGATCATGCTTCAGGGCATTATTCCATTGTGCTCTTGGCAGTATGAAAGGATGTTCAATACAACACGGGTTCCTGGTGTTGAGACTGATAAAATAGTTCATCTACTGGACTCAAAGCACATTGTAGTTTACAATCGTGGTAGATTTTTTAAGGTTATTATTCACCACAACAGGAGAATACTGCTTCCTTGTGAATTAGAAATGTTAGTAATTATTTTCATGATCATTATTTATTTTGTAGTTTTGTTGTTTGTGAGGGTGTGATTACCTTGTTAAAAATAGATTTATCTATGTGAATATACTGCATGTTTAAGAATAGGTTTTAATATAAATAATGAAAATTATGTTATAAGTATTGTAATTTAATGAAAAAATCAAGGATATATTTCTAATAAACCCTATCGACCTTGTTCTTAACTTCTAAATTGTTATTGATGAAATTTCAGGGGCATTTTTTGTTTAGGATCTATTTTGCTTTTGAGACATCATGCTAAAATTATTTCACAGGGTAAAACTCTTCATGTTAAAACCTTTAAATATATGTGCAATATGGTACCATTAATATATTGTTTCAAAGTTATCAAAAGCATTTTTCAATTATCATTTTTTAAGGTTTCATTTAAAAATTCACTTAAAAGCATATTGTCTGTACAAGACTGTGGAACTGAATTAGAAGGAACGTTTTGAGGTGATTATTGTCAAATTAGAAGTCTAAATTTTAGAATAACAAATATATGAGAAAAAATATTAAATTGATTTGTTTATTTAATTTCAAAGTAATAGTTATTTTTAAAACCCATTCGAAGAAGTTTTGCTCCAAATGTTTACGCATTAACATAATGGAATAAAGAAAATGAGGTCCTGGTTAAGGACCTCGCTTGTTCAAAAAAAAAAAAAAAAAACTGTCTAAAGAATACATTGAAAAATCAATGTAAATGAAAATTTTTAATTTTTATATCAAATGTAAATAAATAGCTGAAGATATTTGAGAAGAGTGAAAAGAAATGTGTTAAATAGTTTGAAACAATCTTTAATTTAATTGGTGCTGTTTCGAGTTCGCTTAAGACTCAACTTGAGTTAAATATGACTTTAATCACTTTCCAAGAAACAAAACCTGATGTTACTCAAAAAATTAGTTTTCAAAACGATTGTGGAAAATAAATTCCAGTTAACAGCGAATTAAATGCTTCCTATAATTTAGTATTCGCATAGCTGTAATTTAGTCTTTACAAGTTTTGAAGTATTTTTTGACAGAAAGAAAACTATAACATTAGTGATTGCTTTTATATTTTTTGTTTTCAGTTTATTGACGCTAATGGATATAATGTAATTATTATGTAATACATCACTATATAGTTATTGTTTTCTCATTATTTCAGACAGATGCAGGCCATCCTAGACAATGATTCTCCCCCGTGCGTTGGGGAAGAGAGGTTAGCAGCTCTTACTGCTGGGGAACGAACTCACTGGGCCCACATTCGCCAGGAGCACTTCTTTAGAGGTGTTAATAGGCAGGCTCTTGATGCTATTGAGAAAGCTGCTTTTATTGTTTGTCTCGATGACGTTCCATATGAGTTTGATAAGGTTATTGACAATTATTTAAATAAAATTATTTAAATTTTATCTACCTTGGTCATCTTTTTTGGGAAAACACTTGTCTTACCAAAACTTCTGTTACATTACGCATCTTTTGGTTACTTACTTTGCTAAATAAGGCATTAACTTAGTGATTTTGATGATTGGGGTTCTATAATTGAACTAATCATTAACTTTATAGCAGGAATTTCTTTTACTATTGCTCAAGTAGAAGTCTCTGGAGGAAAATTAGACTTATTTTACAAACACTCCAGAAAAGGGTTCGAATTGTGACTATTATTGGTTTAAGTACTATTGTATATTATTATCACGAAAATCAGAAATGTATATTAGTCTCTTCTTAAACTTTACAGGATACATTTAAGGAACCTGCAATAAGGGATGGTTAGGGATATTACACAAATTGGGTTTGTAATTATATTATTGAACTGATAATTGAATTTCGAATATCGTGATAGTGATAATTGAGCATGCTAAGTCAGCATCATAATATTCTTGAGTCAGAAATGACAGGTTCAAATCTATCTTAAGTGAATTAATGGGGTGTATAAAAAAAAAAAATGACCGTTTTATTAAATTCCAGAGTTCAAAAGTCTGTAAATATCTTAATGCTATTTATTATTTACCAATACTTAATAATCCCTTTAGAGCATTCTCAAAGCTTGTTTACTAACACTGGACTTCTTAAAAAAAAATCCTCAGTTCAGTTATTTATTTCAAAGAAGAAACATGACAGTGTCCTACGAAATTTTAAGACATTACTGGAAAAAAAAATTTCACAGCCACTGAAGCAACTCATGAAATTATTAAATATGAAGGGGAAGGTGTCCTTGAAGAGCGCACTGTGTGGTGTTGGTTTGAAAAATTTAGAAGTGGAGATACAACGGAAAGGAAGAAGGGCTCTGGCGGCCATTAAAGGATATTGATGAGGTTCTGAAGGAAGCTGTTATGTCAATTCCTTCCACAAGTACTTGCGAACTTGCCAGGGAGTGTGGTGTGTCGAAAGATACTGTTAGTCACCATCTTCTTTCCATGGGGAAGGTGGAAAAGACCTGTAGACTGGTCCCTCATGAACATACTCCTCAACAATCAGCTAAGAGGCTAGAAATTTATGAAAATTTATTGGAAAACCCTTCTGATATGAGATTTTATCAGAGGATTGTTACCTGTGATGAAACGTGGGTTTACTGGCGAAATCCGAATACCCATAAGCAATGGCTAGATCACGGTCAAACTGCTTTACCAGTTGCTGCAAGAGGGCAATTTAAAAAAAAAATCCATGCTTTGCGTTTTTTGGAATTTTGAAGGTGTTATTCATCACAAATTTTTTCCTGATGGATGCTCTATGAATTCTGAACTCTACTGCGAACAACTGGAAAGATTGTATGCAAAGTTGTCAGAGTGTTTTCCTGCTCTGAACAACCTAAAAGGAGTTTTATTCTAACAAGATAATGCTCGTCCACACACTTCCCGGCGAACCAAAGAAAAGTTTACAGAACCTCATGGGTTTGAACTCCTGCCTCATCCACCATATAGTCCAGACCTCGCCCCTTCGGATTACTTGTTTCGATCCATCGCCCATTTTCTTCAAGGGAAAAAAATTTGATAATTTTGTGGAAGTTGAAAATACTGTCCAAGAGTTCTTTGACAGACATCCCAAGGAATGGTATCAGCGTGGCATTGAGCAATTGGCTAGCAGATGGGTTATGGTGGTAGATAACAATGGACTATACTTTGAGTATTAATTGTATTTTACATCAAAGAAATAGTAATACAAATATTTGTTTAAAAAATGGTCATTTTTTTTTATACACCCTATTAAATAATCTGAAAGAATTTTGACTTCACTCTGTCATGAATAGATTGGTTAAACACAATCAACGAAAAACATTTCCCTGTTAAAACATTGGACTAGCAAATGGATGAATTTCTAAAGGTTATAAAAATTAAACTGATTAGTGAACCTTTAAGGTTCCCATTAAGATGGGAGGATTTGTATTTGGTTTGATCTTGTAGATTTGGGTTTTGCCTGGAATAAGTCAAGAAAAACTAGGCGATGTCTGGGTGCTATTGGCATTGAGCCTTCGGGTTCGCTCATTAAGTTTTATTAATATTAAATCATTTAAAAAAAAAAATGTATTTTTCTAATTTTGTTTATTAATATTGCAGAATGTACCCAGTAAGTTGGATGAGTTTGGCAGAACTCTTCTCCATGGAAAAGGTTATGACAGGTGGTTTGACAAGTCTTTCACTCTTTGTGTTGGAACTAATGGAAAAGTATGTATGATTAACTTATATATTTGTTTTTAGTCTGTTATTAAGTGCATTCTTTATGACCTTTATATAGATATATCTAAAGCGAGGTAACTTATAGCATAAGGTTTTGTTCTCCTTTCTCATAGGGTCTAGTTGCAAGCCGGCTGTAGGCAAAAAATTTATTTTGGCTGAGAAACCCTTCTGAGGCTCACCCAGCCTCTTAATGTTGGAACCATTAATTGAGGGAAAACCTGGTGTTTAAACATACATGCTGACCCCATCACATCCTTGTATAACCATTTATCTTGAAACAATACCTCCCTACCAAGTACTGAACCAAAGACCCTTCATGGCTTGTGCTACAGTTCTTTTATTTACATATATCAAAAATTGAAGGGTTTGCTGCAAAAAGGAGGTAGCTCCACATATCAATTTTTTGTGAATCATTTTAAAACAGTTTTAATATTGAACCAAGTTGCTGCCAACAAGCATGAGAGACATTCCCATCTTAGGATTCAAATGATAACTAACAATTTGAGGTAAGCCATCTAACAAAATAAATATATATATATATATATATATATATATATATATATATATATATATATATATATATATATATATATATATATTTTTTTTTTTTTTTTTTTTTTTTTAATTATTATAATATAGTACATAAGCTTCTATCTCTGACTGCAGCTACCTCATTTTTTGAGTAAATCCTTCAATTATTAAATAGGGGAGGTGATGTGATCAATAATCATGCTTAACCACTATATTTTCTTTCAATAAATTTATAGGCTTTATGAGTCTTCATAGATGTTTGATGTACCTTAGGAGGGTGTCTCACACCAGAAAATAATGGGTGAAATAAACGGTAAATAATCTATTGTATCCAGACTCAAACCCTTCTCCAAGAAATAGGAGTTCTATGTCTTACCCATAGGTCTGTCACATATCCTGAAAAAAAAAAATTAATTTAAAATGTTCAAAGAATCAACTATTAATGAAATGAAAAATAAACTTTATCCTGGGACTTATGAATAACTCCCCTAATAATAACAATAATGCGCGATAACAGGTGCACAATTAATACAGAATTAACTTTTAATTCTGTCTATTTTTATCATTTAAAAGAAAAAAAAGTTTACAACCTTCTTTCTCCTGTTTCCTTCTTCTGATTGATTAACTATATGCCACTTTGCTATAAATTATATTTCTCTATATTCAATTACTTCCAATTTATTTCATTTTAATTCTCCAATCTTTAATAATATCTATTATTATTTGGTAAAAATTAACTGGAAACTTTTAAATTAATTAATTGCCTATTAACACTGACTTGGGCCTCAGTTATGGATCTATGACCATTATATATTTATTTATATAAAAAATAAAAAATAAGTCTGTTTGATCTTTTATTTATATATTATTTGTTATTATTTTACTCAATAATATTTTCTTTTTTTTTTGTATTTTCTAGATTGGTGTTAATGCCGAACATTCTTGGTAAGCTCAACTGACATATATTACTTCCTAAAAAGTTACTTTTTTATTATTTAATTTTTATTTCAAGGCTACTTTTCATTTATTTGAGTGGCCTGCTAACAATATTATTATTACTAGATCCTTTGAATGACGATTAATAATGAGAAATGAATAAGCTATATAAAATTATTATTTATGTATGCTCAACCAATTCACTCATCATTTAAGGATAAACATAAATGAAATTATTTACAATTTAAGACTTTGATTGATCTAAATTTTTTCTATATTTCTATCAGAATAGAAGCTGACAATGATTCTAGGTTGATCCCTTTTTTTTACAGATGAAAATTTAAGAAAACAATTTTCCACCAATATTTTGGAAAATATGATATATTTCATACATTTATAAATTTAAGAAATAAAACTATGGTTTAATTTAATATCAGCTAATGATTGTAAAAAAAAATACTATGAGTAAAAATTTTTCAATAAAATTATAATTTACAAGTTATAGATTTATTAATATACTACTTTACCTGGATTGAATCAGGGCTGGAGGGTTGACTTTTATTTTGTGGCAGGCCCTTGGTTGGTAACCAGTAGGATAAGCCTGTCTTTCTTGACCTAGCTGGAGCACACAGTGTTAATCAAATAACATCAGTAATGATCTTTAGGAAATATTCACGATATTTTTTTATTTTTATCCAATGATACAATTATCTATAATCCTATTTGCTTATTTTTAATAGGTCCATTTAAAAACTTTTAACAAGCCGTTAGTGTTGGTTGTTCATGATGGAAATGTAATTACTAAATGATAAATCTTTGTTAAAGAAAAACCAAATTGCAGGGCAGATGCTGCAGTCACATCACATCTTTGGGAATTTACCATCATAGAAGAAACAAGTGGCAACTGGTAATAAAAATAGCAAAATGAAATTACCTAGCTGCTCGCTGATCTGACCTTTGCCTCTTTTCTTCATTTTGTGCTTTTCTAGTTTTAGCTGCTTTCTTATTGATATTAATATTTTAATGCTATCACTCAGATCTCCACTAACTTTTTATTTTCCTGGACGAATGTCTTGTTAGTATTGAAGTACAGATATGAACCGCATTTGGTGGGGGAAACTTTTATTTAATAATTTATTGTTTGTTAAGCAGTAGGTTTTAACTAGAATCAGCCAAAATATGCTATGTATTTAATGTTTAAAGTTTAAAAAGTCAAAAAATATAAAACTCAAAATAGCTGCTACCACTACTTCTACTACTGTACTACTGTTCAAATATAGTAATTTTTGTTATACTGTCATTTCCTATGGACAGAATGGACATTTAATCAATCTATTAAAGTTTTAGCTCGCCGTCTTTTATTCCTCTATATGTTGCTGCTTTAGTGAAGCTTTACAGGCACCTTATAATCAAGCTTACCAAAACATTTGTCAGCTCAATAGTTTTTAGCTTTGATTATAAAGTAGACTGCTTGTTTTCCGACACTCTACCAGTCCAGTTTTCCATGGTAATCTAATTGGAAGAAATCAAAAGAAGAAAGTGACCAGGTTTTGAAAGGCAATGGAAAAGTTAAAAATGTGATTGATAGGACAGACAAAAAGAACATTAGGAGAGGAATATCCATTCTTCATACAAGCAGCCATGGTATCACAATGGATGCCCTTGCATTCTCTGTAAAGTGGGCTGAAAACATTAATTATTTGTTGGTATTAATATACATGTTTTAAAGAGGCTTCAAGTGTTAAAAATATTTTTAAAAAACCAAAAAATAGAAAAACTTGGCTTTTTTTTCTTTCAATACAATGGAGTAGACCTAGTACTTAATTCATATGGTATGTTTTTATTACATTTAATTCAAGGTAGTTTTTAAATTTTATTGTTCCTGCTGAACTAGCATAGCTCTATAAAAATGTTTAAACAAAAAAATTGAAATACAATTGAAAACTAGTTAATGAACTTATTACTTTTTTTTTTCTTTTTAACAGTGAAATTATATCTAAAGGTTTTTATCCGACCAATCATTAGGAGTTCCACTAATGTGGCACTATCTTGGTTTGATTTCTGCTGGATTACTGAGTTTTTTGTAGTTTATAGCAATTCATCAAGATGAACACTGCCCTGGTAAATTCCATTAGATTGGGTTCTTGTTCCAGTTCGGGCGCCAATAAAACTCTTCGTTTAATGGAAATTAGGGTTTAAAGAAAGAAGTTTATATATTTTTCTTCCTTTCTGCAAAGCACTATAACTCTGGGTGGGTCTTTGCTTCCCTAAAAATGAGTCTTCAGACATCTGTTTGTGGTCATCTTCCTCCTTTCTGGCATATCAAGAGCTTTTAGGTCCTCCTCATTGTCATTTAGCCACTTCTTAATGGTTGGCCATTTCTTTTCTTCTTGCCTTAGAGTTAAGTTCCCTGCAATAATCTATGTGACATCCTGTTCTCTGGCATCCATTACGTGTGTCTTTACCATTCTATATGGCGGCTTTTGACAAAGCAGACCACAGTTTTGTTCCATAGAGCTCTTGATTTCTCTTGATTTGATTCTTTATTTATTTAAATCAGAGTTGAAGTCTGGGCCTTAGATTCTTCTCTTGATCTTTTGATAAAAAATATTCAAGTTATTTGTGATAGCAGCCGAAAGGGTCCAGGTTTCAGTACTAGAGGTGAGGATTGGTCTAGTCAGTGTCTTATAGAGCCTTATTTTTGTGGTTCTTGTCAAGTATGAGGATCTATGTAGTTTTATATGGGCGAAGTATGCTCCATTTGCCTCCATTATTCTTTTATTTACTTCACTTATGACCTTATTATTGTCATTTAATTCAGATCCCAAGTATGTTAAGTGTGAGAAGTTTATGTAGGTATTTCAAAATATTCTTTCTCAGTTTAACAATAAACTGTATCCTAAAGTTACAGTATTGTGTTGCACTGCATTGCCTTTTTTTTTTTTTTTTTTTTTTTTTTTTTTTTTTTTTTTTTTTTTTTTTTTTTTTTTTTTTTTTAAACCGGCTGTGGTGTCACTTCAGCCAAGAGGCTCATTGTGCTTATGCCGTTTATCCTGTACTATTTAGTACAGTCCTAGTGTTTTCATGTACCCTATTATGCTAATAGGGTCAATGTCCACACTCGGATCTAGGATGATTTCTTCCCCAAAGTGAAGAAATCCCCTCCTTGCCAATATCTCGCATTCGCATATGATATGGTAAGGCGTATCCTCCCTATTACAGAATCTGCAAGTCGGTGAGGTCTTGATTTTCATTGTACAGAGATGTTTATTCAATCTGCAATGCCCTGTATACATTTCTGTCAGGTATTTGAGCTTGGCTCTGTCAAGATTGAGGAGTTGACTACCTCTTTTCTTGCAGTGCCCCCCAGAAACAGTTGAGGCGATGCTGTTATAGAGCCCTGCTATTTCACTTTAAGCTAGGCTCCATGCTATACCACAGATAGGTTCAGGAGCAGTAGGTTTGCTGTCCGAACCTTGTCTGGCCAGTTCATCAGCCTTCTCATTCCCTGCAATATTAGAGTGGCCTTTGACCCATTCTACCCAGATACTGTTGTTTTCAGCCAGCTTATTGAGGTATGTTTTGCAATCCTCCACCAGCTTAGATCTGCTTATGACATTTCTCAGAGCCCCCAAGGCAGCTTGGCTGTCTGAGTAAATCTTTATGGTTCTGTTCCGTGTTCTATCCTCTATTAGTTGTTGTGCACAGAAACAGATTGCCATTACCTCAGACTGAAATACTGAGGTATATTTCCCCAGAGGGAGAGATGTGCTCTTTTTATCGCTCAATCTCCATATTCCTGCTCCTGACCCTTTCTTGGTTAGGGAGCCATCGGTGTAGCAATTAATGCCATTGCAGTTTTGGTGTTGCCTCCCGATGTCTGTTTCCACATTGAAAGTAATCTTAATGTGTTTTTTCGTCTGGAGGTCTGAGTTCATTTTAAGAACCTCAATTCCTTCCATTTTATTTAATAGCTTCTTATGTCCATCTCTTCTAGATGGTTCACAGAGCAATCCTTGTTTAACAAGTTTATACATTGAAAGCATCGCTTTCGCTTCTACCTCCAACTGCAGCGGCCTAAGGTTTAGTATAACCTCCATTGCCGCAGTTGGGGTGGTTCTCATGGCTCCCGTAATTAGGAAGCACGCCAATCTTTGTACTTTATTTAATTGGACTTTGGATTTTACCCGTCCCGCTTTGTGCCACCACACCACGTTGGCATATAGTATCATTGGTCTAACTACCATGGTATAGATCCAATGAACCACTTTTGGTTTCATTCCCCAGGATTTTCCAACTGCCCTTTTACAGGCCCATAGGCTCCTTAGGGTTTTGGACGTCACATACTCTATGTGTCTATCCCAATTTAGTTTGTTGTCCAGATAGACCCCCAGGTGTTTTACTTGTGTGCTGATCTTTATCTGGACCTTATTTAATTTCGGTGGTCTAATGAGCACCTTCCTCCGATTTGTAAAAATGCATAGTTCTACCTTATCCGGGTTGATGTTCAGACCTTTGTTGTCACACCATTCCGTCAGTATCCCTATGCACGTGTTAGGCAGGTCCGATATGACAGCCTGATGTTTGCCACCCACTAGGATAGTGATGTCATCCGCATATCCTTGTGTGTAGAACCCTGCTTCATTAATTTTATTCAGTAGGGAGTCCACCACCATGCACCACAGTAACGGCGATAGGACCCCTCCTTGTGGGCATCCGCCAGCGGGTGCTGCCCACAATTTGCTATCTCCTAATTCGGAGTATATTGTTCTCCCCTTTAACATCAGGCATACCCATTGGAGGATGATTGGATCAATCTGTTTTTCCTCCATGGATCTCTTTATTGTCAGGTAGGGGGTTCTGTCGAAGGCACCTTCTATATCAATGAAGATGCCCACCATGATCTCCTTATGGTCCAATGATTTTTCAATCTTGGATATTAGGTGTTGAAGTGCCACCTCACAGGATTTCCCTGCCTGATAAGCATACTGCGAGCAGTGTAATGGTCTCTGCAGTAGCGTGTTGTCCCTAATATGTCTATCCAATACCTTCTCCATGGTTTTCATCAAGAAGGATGTCAGACATATGGGCCTAAATGCTTTGGGATTGATATAGTTCTCCTTCCCAGGTTTAGGTATATAAATGACCTTGGCCACCTTCCATTTATTTGGTATGTGCCCAAGTGCCAGGCTCCCTCTTAGTAGTTCTAGGAGGTATGGTTTAAGTAATGATAGTCCCTTCTGCAACAATGCAGGAAAAATACCATCTACTCCAGCTGCTTTGTATGGTAAGAAGCTGTTTATTGCCCATGCAATTTTCTTGCTGGTTATTATCTCTTTTGCTCTGTCCCAGCTCACCCTGCTAGGGGATTCATTGTTTTCTGGGACTGAGCCTTGGTTGTGTCTAACATCGCATCCAGGAAAGTGCGCCCTCGCCAGGACTTCGAGTGTCTCCATGCTATTCATGGTATACTTCTCTCCGTCCCACAGGGAGCCCAACTTGTCTTTCTGCGTCTGTTGAGATAATATTTTGTTGATCCTACTCGCTTCCGCTGTGGATTCAACCTCTTGACAAAACTTGATCCAAGCTTGTCTTTTCGTTTTTCTGACAGATTTATGGTAGGTTGTCAATTGTGCTCTGTACTCTTCCCATCTGCCAGTTCTCTTAGCAATGTTAAATTTCTTTCTCAGAGCTTTCCTTTGATTGCTAAGATCTTTGTTCCACCATTTGGTGTTTCTAGTGTTCTCAACATCACATCTTGCGTTATTAGACTCATAACACTTGGTTATGGCTGATGTTAGTGTGGTGTTGAGCACCTCTAATTGCCATTTATTGGCAATCCTTCTTGGAAGGTTTGTTATTTCTCCCTCCAGCATGCTGCTGTATCTTTCCCAGTTTGTTCTTCTGGGATTTCTATAGCACGATGCTTGGGTGGGGTTAGTTATTAGATCAAATCTAATATATTTATGGTCTGAGCATGTTTCTTCGTTCGAGACATGCCAGTTTCCCACCTTGTGGCTGATTTCGGAAGTCGCCAAGGTTATATCAATTACCTCTTGCCTATTCTTATTAACAAAGGTCGGTTTGTTCCCCCTGTTAAGAATTTCAAGATTATTACCTATAATATGGTCAAGTAATTGCTCACCTCTTTGATTGGAGTTAGAGCTCCCCCACATCTCGTGGTGAGCGTTTGCATCCAGGGCTAAGATGGTGTTGCTCCCGGCTTTTCCCATGGGTTCCTATGTTGACCATGGGTGCTACTTCATAGGGGAGGTAGATAGCCGCTAGGCAGATCTCCAGCCTCTGTGTCCTCATGGTGAGGCTTATTCTGGCTGCTGCAAAGTCTCTGGAACAGAGATGCCACAAAGGCAGCAGTTTTAAATTCCTTTTGTACAGGATGCGTGCCCTGGGGTTATCCGATGAGGAGATTACTTCATAGCCCCCCATCTTGATACCCCCTGGCATGCCATTTATAAGGTAAGGTTCTTGTATAAGAGCTATATCAATGTTCTTACCTTTCATATATTGCTGCAATACTCCACACGCTGCTATGCAGTGGTGAAGATTGATTTGCAGCAGCCTAATCATTTGCTTTATTGCTCAGGGGCTCCTTTGGACCTCCCCTCAGGAGGACACTGCGAGGGAGCCGCTGCCCCAGAGACCTTTCTAGGGTCCCTGGGCGCCACATCCCTTGCTGTCCCCTTTGGTTCAGCCTTAGGAGTCCCCGTGTTTTCGGGTCCTCCTGCTACCTTTAGGCATTTTACATTGCTTGTGCCAGCCCCCTCCTCCTTCCGAGCTGACTTTTTAATTTCCCTCAGGGCCACCATATGAAGGCCATAATGGAGCTCCCTGTTGTAGTCCTTTAGGTATGCTAGACTGTTCCTGGGTAGAGTGAGGACAGCGTAGCAGCCCTTCTCATCCCTCGTCACCACCGCCAGCGTCCAGTAGTCCACACCAGGAACTCTTTTGTTTTGCACGCGAATCCTCTTCGCTAGTTGGTCGTCCTCCAGCTTCCTGCCTGGAAAATAACCTCCCAATCTGACAGCCGAGAGGACCTCCTTTGCATCGACACTGCGGAGGGGAATACCCTCCGCTTCGCCAATGGGCCGGATGATCTCCCCGAGCCACCTCTTGGTCTCATTATCAACACAGTTAAATATGCTAGCTCCAAACGTGAAGCTATCGCCATTAAACCTCGGTTCAATCGAGCCGTCGTCTACAAGATCGTCAATCATATCGACGACTGCCTCCTGTATCCGGCTGCCCTGTTCTCTGGTGAGTTGTACTTGCGGATATTCATTGGGAATAACCGCAGTCAGGTACCCCTCACCTATTACTTGGGCGTAGCTTGGTTTCCCTTCGCTACCCCTGATTTTCTCTTCGCTGAAGGCGCAGAAAATCCTGGTAAATTACGCTGCCTCTTCTTATCTGGCAGGTTCGGCTTTACTGGCCCAGCCTTAGCCCCCCCGACCTTGACTGCCGGCTTGCCCGAGGGCTGCCTTGCGGCCCGATCAGCAGGAGCCTTGGCTACACCCGTGCTCACTCCTTTGGCCGCCGACTCACCCGAAGGGAGCCCAGCGGTCTCAGTTGCGGACACCGATGTCACCTCGGCGCCTTCGACTTTGGAAGCCGACTCACCCTTAGGGAGCCCAGCCTCCTCCGTCTTGCCGCCTTGGTGGGGTTTTCCTGCCGAAGCCTTGCCAGACTTCGAAGACTTAGCCCTCTTTCTATACCTCTTCCTCGTGACAGTTTTGAAGGGAGGATCCTCAGCTGCAACGTCTTGCGACGGAGCTGCTGATTCCTCGACCCTCGAGCTGCCAGAAGCTACATTAAAGTCAATACTTTGGATTGGGCTTACCTGCCGCGCCTCCATTGCCAGAGGGCTAAACGAACTAGCGTCCACATCCCCTGAGCCGAGGTCCACATTCAGTCCACCCACTTCCTGAGTCAGTGAGAGCATTAGTGAGCTCACCGACTCCTCCTCTAAGGTGTCCAGGTCAGGACCTGAAACAAAATCTGGGTTTTCCGAGGATGAGTGCTCATCCTCGGACGAATTATTAGTTAAGGTATTTTTAGGTTTATTAATTGGGTGCATTTTTGTTCCCACGAGTATGGGAGCGTTTAAATTACACTACAGGTGAGCTCCCTATCCCTGCAGCGGGCTATGTAGGTTTCCCTACTACCTTGGGGTGTCGCCTGGTGCCCCAAGTGGGTCGATAGAAGACAGTATATTTTTATCCACCCTCTGCCATTCAGTCTCAGCTCGAGCTCCCTCCTCCTGACTTGGGTGACTATGAGGCCCCTGACAATAGTAAGAGACCCCGCCTCTGTCGTTCGTGAATCCCATCGGATTCTCCAGGGGCACCACTTGGAGGTGACAGTAGGCGTTGGTAGGGATAAGGAGAGCTGGAATCAGGCTTGCAGTGAGTAGGGCACTGTTGCTTGCATGATTCGCTTAGAGGTCAGGAGATCCCCGCACCTATCTCCTTCTCTAGCCCTCCCGTTGCCCTACCCATTTGCCCCCCTTTTGTCTTTTGTCTTTTGTTACTAGACCTTCAGATTCTGAAAATTATTTATAAAAACTTACCATTTTTTGAACTGATACTTTTGTTTTGTCTGTTTTTATTACATTTCTTTCTCATTTTCCTTTTAAATTTGGATGAACAGTTTTTTTTTTTTTTTTTTTTTTAACTTATAATTCCTCTAAGTTTATTACTCATTACTTGCATTATAATTGTTTGCTTAATGTAAGTTTTTTTTATTGCAATCTGGAGTTAATTACTTTCAATTCTTTGTCAATTTTTATTGAAAATAATAAATAATTTTAGTTTAATGAATAGTCTTCATGACTGAAGTAGGTCTGTAATAATAAATGAAATGAAATGAAAAAATAAACTTTATTCTGGGACTTACTGTCCCCTAAGAATAAAAATAACGCACAGTTAAAAGTACAATTGTCTGGCATATTATTTACAAATTAGATGCTTCAGTAATTTCATCATATATTTTTTACAGGAAAAAAAATTCCTTAAATTAAAAAAAAAAAATTAAAAAAAAAAAAAATAAATATAAGAAATAATAATTCTAACATAAAATTCAATCGTATATATATGAACACTAAAAGAAAGAAAGAGAAAAAAAAAAAGTAATTCTAAGTATTCATTTGATTATTGACATATTTGCAGAAGATTGATTGTCTAAAAGGTACAGGAATAAATTATTTTTAAAGGAAGTTATGGAAGCTGCTTTACGAAGAGAAGTGGGTAGGGAATTCCAGAAGGAGGTAGCACGAATGATGAAGGATTTGTCAAAGGAAGCGGTTTTATGTAAGGGGATATATAGGTTAAAAGGTTGGGAATAAATCTCTGTGAATGGTTTGTAACATGTAAATTTTCAAAAATTTCAAAACATCCACCAGAAAAATATTAATTAAATTGGCTTTATTCAATTATAAAACCTGTTTTTTTCATATTCCGCCAGAATTTGAACAGTACCTAATGTATTGAATTGATTAAAAAACTGTTTAAAGATTGAAAAATTATGTGTCTGCCACATATACATGAGATTTAACTTAAGTAACGGGGATGTTTGGGTTTTATAGAAAGTGAAAATTTTTGGGGATCAATAATTGTATTTTCTTTAAAATCTGAGGTAGATAGCTGGTTTATCTTACTTAGGTCAATTTCACCAATCTGCACATTTATTCAATAATTTTATTTCAAGTGAAGTTAAAAAAATTGCAAATTAGGTCTAATTAATATAAAGTTTCTCATGATTTAAAAAATGCATGATTTCACACCACAGAAGAAGGATAAAACATTATGCTACAGTTTTACTTGTTCATTAGCAAACATGTGGAACAGTTTTATAATCTAGGTACAGTATCAAAATATCAAACTACCTGCTTCTATCTGTAAATTCTTTTTCTACTCCTATATTGTTGCTCCTGGCTTTGTTAGGTTACTATTTTAGTCAGTAAAAATCTTAAGTTAACTTGCAGTTAGCTAGAAATTGTATGACCATACAAATTGTATGCATTAAAATTATGCTTTAATGTTTGGAAAAAGAGAATGGAATTTTTTTCTTTCTCTCTTTTACAAAACTAGGTAGACATTCAGAAAAAAATATACAGGGAGTTCCTTTGTTACAGCTTTAGAGTTTCACAGCTGTATAAATGTTATTATAATCATATCTAAATTTTACTAAATGTTTGTGAATTAAAAACTGCTCAAGTATTATGTACTGCATTGATTTAATACAAAAGTGTTGAATGTTTAGTTCATCATTCATTGCATTTTATGTTGAATGTTATGCTATTAATTTTTTTTTATTAACTACCTTCTGAGAGTTTTTGTCTACTTTTGTGTTTAAAAGCATTTTAGTTTGAAAAAGTGACGTTCATTAAGGAATAGGAGTAGCATTTACACCCAAAATGTTTATTTTGTTGAAATTTAAGGTTTGATTTATATAGAAATTTTAGTGATTCAATTCAAGCTAATATTGAAAACTTTTCTATATTCAAGATTTGTTAATACGATTCTAATTGAATTGTGTCGTATAAAAGTGATGTTCTAATATTACGAGTGTTACCAGGGCCGATGCTGCAATAATGAGCCAGTCTGTGGAACATGTAGTTTATAAAGAAATTGAAATTGGGTAAACAATTTTTTTTTTTTTTTTTTTTTTTTGGTTTTTGTTGTTTTGGAGTTGAATCCTCTGTAATGTTGATTTGTGTGTTGTAGTTTGACGTTTTTGTGAAAAAAAGTGTTTCAGTTTTGCAGCTTGTTTGTTTTGTGGTACAGAATTTTGTTTTGTAAATAGTCATGTTGCTTTCCAGCGTTTTTGTAGCAAAAAGGTAGTAGCAAGTTTTGCATGATATTGCATGTATTGTTATTAACAAGATTAAATTATTATTAATCAACTATTTTAAAAATATTATTTCTTATTTACTAATGTGTATTTATTTGATTGCGTTTAAAGTCTTTGTTGAGGAATTTCCATATCTGCATGGTATTAATTGGATAAGCATGCTTTGTATAAACTGGTTGAGCTGCTATATTCATGCCATCTTAAAAATGTTTTGATGAATTAAAAGCATTCTTTCCTATGTATACATTTTAAGCTAGGCTTTGTAAATTTAAGAAATTAAAATAGCCCAATATGTTTAGAGCAAAAACCATGTCAATATAAAATTAATTCATAACTAGGTAAAATTTTAAGAATTATTTCCTTTTTATTTGTAGTGTGAAACAATTTAAAAAAAGTTTTGATTTGCCATGTAAGCTTTTCTCCAAAGTGCTGGATCAAAGATGGGCGCCAATTACAACTTGATTAATTATATAGCATAGAAAGCTATCTTAATTAAAGATGTCATACAAATACGTAAATTAGAAACAATCATGGTAATAAAATAGGTACTGATATTTATCTGAAGAATTCAACTTTGATATTAGAACCATTTTAGTAAAAATTAAATAACTTAACCATGTTTTAGAGGATCTACATAAACTATTTATCTAAATATTACTCCTACTTACGCCTAGAACAAAAATAACAACCAATGTTGTATTTTT
The DNA here is from genome assembly GCA_003667255.2 of Euschistus heros. Lineage (NCBI taxonomy): Eukaryota > Metazoa > Arthropoda > Insecta > Hemiptera > Pentatomidae > Euschistus > Euschistus heros. The sequence continues at coordinate 716,649 of RCWM02000049.1, forward strand.
TAATAAAATATATAGTTTCAAAGATATGAGACGAAACAGGTTTAGAATCTGGAACATTTTAGGTCTTTACGTCAAATATATCAATTAATGGCTTAACCATGATGTTATCAGGTAAATTTTGGGATGGATCATAACGTGTATCTTTTCAGATAAATACGTTTTCCAGAATTGGAAAAAATATGATTTTTGACAAAGATATGAAAAAAAACAGTTTGCCCATTAAATGCTTAGCACCCATCTTTGATCTTGATTTTGGTAAATCATGTTTCTGGCAGCTCATTTACATTTCTCTTTCTTTGAATTTTATGAGAAAAAAATACATTGTATTTCTTGTCTGCATGCTTGATTTTGAAGTTTTTTTATATCAGTTAATGATTATAAGAAATTGCATTATTCCATTTTAATGCATGAAATCTGATTAGCCTTATTGAATATTCGACAAAATTGATAATATTGAATTATTTATACATCAATGATATATTTTGGGGATTTTTCTGGGTGTATATGACAATGAAAATATTCTTTTCATTGAGTTGTTTTCTTTGCATACATATTTTTTATCCGTGACAAATATATCCTTAATGAATAATAATAATCATATGATCAATTAAATTTATAGTCGTTACATAATCTCTGTAATAATATTTTAAGTAAACGTTAAAGTAAAAAGATTATAAATTGTTTGACCTTTAGCTGAACAATATTAATTTTAAAAAAATATGATCTGCATGTTTAATTACTTAAAAGAATCGTTTTTCCTCATTTTAAATTAATATGTTAATAGTTTCTTGTTTCTATAAATGAAAGGTACAAAGAAGATGGGCATACTAAAGGAACTCCGAGTTTCGCTCCTCCTCCTCCAATTAAACTACAATGGGACTTAAAGGACTCATGCCTCAACGCAATTGACACTTCTTATCAAGTAATGTGTTAAACAATGTTAACTACAGTTTAATTTGTAACTTTTTAAAGTAGATTTTACCATTGTTAGAATACTTGAAATTAAAATTAATTAGACCAAAATTTTTCTTTCAATTTTTTATTTTTTTTTTTTTGTTTAGATTATCACATTTTTAAGGTAAATAAATTAAAAGGTGGCAAATATTAGAACTTAGAATGTTAAAAAAAATCATTTTCACCTTTATTAGGTCCACCACTTTTTTAAGTTAACTTTTTAAAAATCATATGTGATGGTATTGAAAACAAACATATCTGATATAGGTTGTTCTTTTTTTTTTTTTTGTCTCTGTAGTGCCATTATACTGGGAATAGTCACAAACCACCTTCTCCATTAATCGTGATCTCTTGTGAATATCCATATATTTGTCACATTGTTTCCTCTAACTCTTATACATCTCTCTTCTTGTCTCTTCCAGCTTCAGCCCCTTTTGTTCTAGGAAATTTCTTATAGGCCACATGCCCAGACTCTCTCTAATTAACTCTTTGAGGCTCCTATACGTTCTAGAAGAAAAATGGAGTTGAAGAATCATAGTTTAGCTTCATTACTTATCTTTCTTTCAACCAGTGGTGAAAGAATTTATTATTATTTGCTACAAATTTTTGCCAAATTATTATATGGTGTAATTATTGGTTTTAAAATTCTTGTATTGAATGATTTAGGTGGCAAGACAACTTATTGATGACATTGATCTTCACATTTACATGCACGACGCCTATGGAAAAGGTTTTATGAAGCAATGCAGATTGAGTCCTGATGCTTACTTGCAGATGGCATTACAGTTGGCGTATTACAGGGTATTTATATAATTTATCCCATTTTTACTACTTAGCAATAAGTTTTTTTAATTAATAAGAAAATAAGAGAGGGTAGATGATATTTGCCTTTGCTCAACTTTTTGAAATATCAAGCACTTAGTTTTTGGTATGAGTTCTTTCAATAAGTGTTTAAACTTATATTATTATGTGTAATATAGAAAGGAAGCTGCAAATAGATTAAATTGTTAGATCTTAAAAATGATTATAAAGTAAAAACATTAGTTTTTCTATATTTAGAAATCTCTGAATACTTATTATGACATAAAACATATTTTAAATGTTTTTTACTCTTTCTTTTGCCTTTATTTAGAGCTTACCTTATAGTTATAAATCGAAATCTACATTGCATGTTTACGGCACATTGTACATTATAATGTTGTGCTTTTGTATTTAGTATAGTATTCAGGAACCACAAATGATAATGCCTGTTTTTAAGATCATTGACTGATTCATTACTTTCTAGCTAAATATCTGTCATTACTGAATGTCAGAATAAAATTGCAGAGCTTTTAATAGAACAGAAAATTTCTGTTATCAAATGACGTTTTTATAAAATTTGTATATAAAATCAGAAGATTATACTGAATAATAATTGCATTTCAATTGTAATCTAAAGTTTGAAAAATATGAAATTAATAATGAAGTAAGCATTAGGTATATGCTTATCAAATTTTGGATGTAAGTTGAAACAGTCAAGATTCATTTATTCTAGCTTCCTACTCTGTTGATATGATATAGTTTATTTGAATTTCAGAATGCTGGTAAGTTCTCTCTGACATATGAAGCCTCAATGACGCGTTTATATCGAGAAGGCCGTACTGAAACAGTTAGACCTTGCTCGATAGAATCAGCTGCCTGGGTGAAAGCTATGTCTGATAATTCTAAAACAGTAAGTAATTTATTCAGTTTTATTAATAATTTATTTTTATTGGCCAATTAAAAAAAACATATATTGATTGAATGAAGTTATGCATTTTATCAATGAAAGTTCTTGCATAAATGTGCATAAAAAAAAACAATAAAATAAAATTACATGAATGGCATCTAATACTATTTAATCTTTGACACAATCTATGAGTTTGTAATTGGCAGTTAAAGGAGCACTACTATCTTAGAGAGTAACTTCTTGATAATTATTAGATAATAGTGTTTGGTTTGTAATAGGTAAGTAAGTATAATGGCTTGTTGTGTACTAGAAAAATGATACTTGTTTCTGTAAGCAATCATTAGCATGATTGACTGATTTATCTACTTACTGTTATTTGATAAAAGGTTGCTGTATTTAATGTTAAACATTTATTTTGAATTATTGTTAGAGAATGGAATTTATCCTTAAGGTCCAAGTTATTCATAATTAAGAATAAAATATTTTGAGTTAGTTAAAAATTTAATGAGACTTTGAAATAATTTCAAGTATTTCATAAATAACTGTAAAATTAGATTGTAAGTACTAACTATAACTAGGTAATAGAACTTTTTAAATAATGCTAATAAGTTATTAGCTAAACTTAATAACAGCCTATTTGTCAGGCTTCTAAATGCTGGTCAAATATTTTTTTAAACAATTATCAGAATAGTAAGCCAGTTCTGCTGTTTTCAAATCTTATATCCATTTCTTTCCTTTTTTTATTGTTTATTCAATGATGGGTTTAATTTTTATTTTCAGGTTTCGGAAAAAGTAGCACTTCTTCAGAAGGCATGCCTTCAGCACCAAAAAGCCTACTTAGATGCAATGTGTGGAAAAGGCATAGACCGTCATCTATTCTGTTTGTATGTTGTTTCAAAGTATCTAGAAGTTGATTCTCCTTTCCTCAAGGTTAGCGTTTAAACAAAATTTTTTCTATTTATTTAATACTATTTTTCTTCAAAATTAGTTATTCAAAAATTGTTTTCTTTTTTTGTCTTCATTAATCAGATTATTAATAAATTAATTGATACAAATTTTTACTAACAACCAGAATTTTCTTTAGGAAGTACTGAGTGAGCCTTGGAGGCTCTCTACTTCACAGACCCCGCACGGACAAACAAGTCAGCTTGATCTTAAGAAATATCCAAACTGCATTTCCGCGGGTGGAGGCTTTGGGCCAGTAGCCGATGATGGATATGGAGTATCTTACATTGTTGCCGGAGAAGATATATTATTCTTCCATATTTCATGCAAAAAGAGTTGTCCAACTACGGTTAGTAAAGTTAACAAACTATATCTTTAAGATATTTTTTTATTATAATTAACAACTTCATAAATATATACATCTAGTAAATATAAGAAATAACTTATATAAAGACATGTCAATGACTGACTTGTTAAACAACTACCCAATTAGCACTTCAAATAAAGTTCTAGATTAGAAAGTCTCGTGGTCATTTTCTTTTCATACACCTTTTTAGGGTTATCAGGAATCAAATGAAAAGCATTTGGAAACTAGTGGATTATGAATTGATTATGAAAAGATAGGTATTTTATATAAGCCAAATCATCAAATTGGGGATATTAAGGTTATGAGTGGATATATTTGTTGTGATATTATGAGGAACATTGAGGATTTTTTATTGTAAGATTTGGTTACGAGATAAATTGGATGGTATATTGGAACCCCAAAGTCTACTCCATATGTCCTAATAGGTCTCATTATTTATCCATTTTTGAATTCAAAATGTGTTATATAACTTTTTACAAGTTAATAAAAATAATGGCTAATAATACATTATCATCAAAATAGCTAGGTTCCTTTGGTCATCAAATTTAAAATCAGTATTCTGAAATTAATAATACCAGTCTAAAACTTTGATGTTCTATGATGAATATCAAAAATTAAAAAAGTCTTTATTTGCTTTCAATATATTTTTGATTATTACATTTAGTATTACTTTTTTTTTTCCTAGTTATATTCCCTGAAAGTAATCATCCCTTGATGATCATTGCCCCTGATCCTATTTGTCTTTCAGATGAAGTTGATAGCACCTGAACATCTGCTTTTATCCATTTGCTTGTTCTACTTTAATACTTAAGATAATTAATACTATATACTTCTCTTTCGACTGTGTGTTCTTCTTATACTGTACTGTAATGTCATTTTATTAGTCCTGTTTTTCTCTTTATCTACTAGCAAATAATGACAAAGATAGAAATAAACTTTATTACGTAGGCAGCAACAAGTATTAATTATTGATTTTCATAGTTTACTGTATTACGGTTTAGAAATAAGTATATACAAAACATTACTGAAAAAATACTAAGTATATTACAAAGTGTCTAAAATTTCTTTTAATCCAACTATATCAACTCAACCTATATCAAAATATTTTCTCTTCCTTCTCAAATCCAATTTACCAGGAATTTACTGGCTTAAGTTGTTGGTCTTCACACTGTGAGTTAGATTGTTGCTAAAGTAGTAACATTGGACCTGCAGTTTTAATTTGCTTACCTGTAATTCTTTTGTAAAGATGTGATTATAATGATAACCTCAGATATCCTCTGTTATCCTTATTAATAATCTTTCTTTGTAGGAAATATTTACTTTTCTAAACATAAAACATGTATCACTTTTTATATTTTTTCCTTAATACAGTGTTTTTAATTTTTAATTATAGATAATGAATTTTTGGTCGATTGAACAATTTATTTGTATGTTTTTTTAGGATTCCAAAAAGTTTGGCCTGGATATACAACAAGCTCTACATGATATGAAAACACTCTTCCTTGAATACAAAAAAGAAAATGGTGGAAAAAAATAGAACTTTAATGGCTTGGCTTTCTAAGGCTTGGTTATTTTAATCTCAATGTATTTGATATTGAAGTTTATTTTTATATGTACTTTAATAAATTAATTTTTTAAAGATTTATTTAAAGTTAAAAATTAACTTAAAGAGTTAGATTATAAATTATAACTATATTTTTGGAAATAATTGATTATTGTAGATGGTAATCCTGACAAATAGACTGATCACAAGTTGCTGACTTTTAAATTTTTTAATTGTTTTCTGTATTTGTAAGTGAATGAAATCTGGTGATTTTCTTTTGCTCATGTACAAATGTTTGTTATAGCAGTATACAAATAAGACTTCTTAGCCACTTTCAAATACTATTTTTATACTTTTATGTATGTATTTTTACAATATATATTTGTTGTTAAAGGGAAGGTTTTAAAAAAATATGCTATTATTAAAATTAATTATTGGTTAAAATTGAATTTTGACCAATTAGAAAAAATCATGTTAATTTCTTTGGAGGTCTATATTTAATTTATACGCACACTTTCTACAGCATGTGTAAATTTAAGATTTCATCTTGTAATCCAGTGAGAGGATTAATTGTTTATGTTTTATTTATTGTTGATTCGTTAACTAGGTAATTTTTTTTTTTTTTAAATATCCTTTCATGAATTGATTATTTATTATTAAATACTGTGTTTGTTTGCTGGTGCTTTGTTTTATATTATATTTTTATGTTATCAATATTGTATTTTGATGAATGGTATTAAAATATTTAAGGTATATTTTATGCCATGTTTATTTATGAATTTTGATTTGTTTAATTTTCTGTTTTATAATTTGTAAAATTGAGAAATAAATGTTACTCATAATTTCATTATTTTCCTCTTTATGTTCATTATCTTGTATAAACTAAAAGTAGGCTTTATAAACATCACTTAAAATTAGAATCAGATTTTCCAAATGCTAATCCTTGGTTACCCAGAGCCAACCAATGTGTACATAAATACAATGAGTGTAATATTTTCTGACTACCTTTTTTTGATTTTCAGTTTCTCTTCAATCCTGGCCATTATCACATCTATGAAGGCTATGAGCTAACCCAGATATCTGAAGGAAGTTACAATAATCTTGTTGCCAGATAAAATGAACAGAATATTATCATCATTTTTCAAATACTTATTTTCTTGGATATCCATGAGATTGTTCTTAATCCACACCAATAATGTACAAAGTTATTAAATAACCAATCAATATAGGGTAGTCAGTGAGTAGATCAACATTCTCTTCCCTGTTAGAGATGTCTTCTATATTAATCATAGACCAATATTTTGAATATGATCTCTTCATTAATCTTTTGTGAGTTTTGACACTTTCAACTCTAATTTTTTTTTCTATTCAAATACATGTGTCCAGTCTGCAGGTATTCTATCAACCTTGCAAATATGCTTGGTCACAATGAAAACCTCAAGTTTCTAAGTTAAATGTTCCTCCAGGACCTTTTACAAAATGGGGGAGAGGGAACTACTAAATTTTTGACTTATTTCCTGTAGTTACCTTATAATTAGAGTTGTTTTTGTTTTTTTTTTGGTTTTTTTATCTAACGCGTCTTTAGCCTCTCGGCTAGCTGACGTTGAGCCTCCCAGCAACACGTGGCAGGATCAGGTGGAGCGTCAGCAAGTTCTGGAGACAGGTCTTCAGATGATTGCTATCCATCTTGTCTAGGTTGAATAGGAGGCAGACGTTACTGTCTGTGACTCCAATTCGGTGAAGATAATCCTGTAGATTTTGTCGTGTCCAGTAGTAAGTCTGAAGTATGCAACAGCTTGAGCTCGATCTAGCCCAACACCGGTCGGCCCATGAATTCCTAGGCATTCCCACTTTTTATTTTCACTTAGTATTGGAGTTATATTGTAATAATTAGAGTTAAATTCATAATCTTAAGCCTATTAAAAACATACTTTTTCTTGAAATTCATGATTTTCATTTCCATAGAAGTTGAATTAAAAAATGGTTTTTAGTCTGGATAATCACAAAGAATAATATTTAAAAATAGATTGAACATGTTGAAGTACAGGAAAATAGTTTTATAAAATGTAATGTAATTAATTTTGAACTATTAATTCTTTACTTATGAAAAATATCTATTATTTATTTTTGATGATTTTAAATTATAAAAAAAAAAAATTCTTTAGATAAATCTACATTTCTTCATCAAAATCTGAAATATTGTGTTGTCCAGGAAATAATGCAGGCTTTCTAGTTTTATTTAAGTTACCACGCTTTAAATAAACTGTTTATATTTAATAGATTATTAGTCATTAAAAGTCGATATAAAGTAAAAATGGTTAATAATAAGAATTCAAAATTCTATTCAGTGAATCCAAAACTTTGGCAGAAATGTATTTTGAGGAATGACATGTATTTTGATTAATAAAATATTCTCTAATGATTTATATGATAGTTTTATTTTAAAAACTTAAACCTGCATTAATTCCCAGACAACCCAATGATTGTATGTTTCAGTATCAGTTTAGATTATAACACAGACATAAGACATAGTATTTTATGTCTGAGTAACATTTGGTCATGAATAATTTGGGAAAAGGAAAATAAATGAATAAATACATGAAATTTTATAAATTAAAAAAAAGAATGATTGCAACTTTATTATCTATTATTACATTTATAATAACAAATATATATAAATGTAGTTTGAATATCTTCTCTTGAATGCACACGCTTTAAGTTACAAAAATCAAAAAATGTATTAAAGTGAGAAATTTAAAATTTCACAGAGCTGCTGATGAGACAATTTCCAATAGAGGTGGGCACCTTTCTTTCCTTTTGTCTTCAGCTAGTAGACTCTCCATTGCTACTACCTTTTAAAACTAATTTATACTCTTTTATTAAATTAACTTTATGAATAACTAATATTAATTGAAAATAAAAAAAAAAATAAATGGCATAATAAGTCTTATTAAAACACAACATTTAGCCTAAAACAGTATATACACATCAATTGTTTCTTATAAGTTATATATAATGGCTAATTAAAATAACTGGAAGTATATGATTCCTAAAATGAGTATTATTAATGATAATTTATGGAATCTCTATAAGCTAGTTGGGACCTACTGCCAGAGATTTCTACATCTATACATTACTGGAATTTTTCAAATATTAGTAAACCTACACCGAATCGAAATCACAAAGATGGACACAGCAAATGATCCTTGAACTCTTATTAATGGAACAACGATTCATTCAAAGTATATAACCCCTTAAGATATAGCAAAAGGCTTTTAAAATCACATGTTACATTTCCAATACATACATAGAACATTATAGAAAACATGTAATTTCAATCGACCTTAAGACAGATAATGAAACATTAAAACGAGTTTTTGAATAATATATATTTTTATACTTATTTATTTATTTTTTAAATGGGTCATGTAAATGAGTTTAAAAGTCATACAGTATAGCCATGCAACTGGAACAATAATACTTATTAATTCAAATGAAAACTAATGCCATGGAAAAATATTGGTAAAACGTCAGAGTGAAAAGTTAAAAAGTCCCTTATTCCCTTTGATGATTATTCGACACTCTACTGCCTGTTGCGCCTAGCTCCTGTAAAATAAAAATAAAAAATTAGATAATTCCATTCAACATTGACAATATAAATATATACAGAGCTTTATTTTTGAAAATATTACGAATTTTCAAAATTAAAGCAGAAGTGTAGTTAGTTACTAATAGCATATTAGTGTTCAATAGAAACTTCAGTAGAAATGTTTTTTAGAAAATACATTTACAGTATAATTTATTTTTTCTCTTCTGTATTTAATAAATATTCATCGTAAAATAAGGTCGGTGATTATAATTTTTATGACTTTAGAGTGTTTGGTTATATAATGAACCAAATATTTTATAGGTGTTACCTTAGATATTAATTAGTTCATATCTAATCCTTACAGCACTTGAATAAAAAAAAAAAAAAAAAAAAAAGAACAAAACCCTTTGATCACAGGCATTTATTAATAATTTAAATTAATATTGAGTAAACAGTTTATAATGTTTTATTCCTGGATTTATGTATTTCATTTAAAATTTTTTATTTTTTATTTTTATTATTTAATAACCTCTTTAATAATGATAGATTATTAAAGATAGATAGATTAATAGATATTCATGATTACTGTTGTTCCTTAGAACCTTTTTATTATCTAGATATTAATTAATTTACAAATTAATACATTATTTGTCACTTCCATTAGTATTTTGTTTATTCAAGACTAGTTTTGAATATTAAACATTCATAATCTGTTCTATGAAAGTGAAGCAGAAGTTATTCTGTTAGCTAACAGAGAAGTTTATGGAAGCTATTAGCTATTATTCATATCAGCTACAAGAAGTCCTTTTGCTTGAATTTCTTAGAACCGATGATAAATGTTTAATATGCAAAACTAGTCTTGGAATAAGCAAAATACTACTAGAAGCAGCAAATAATTCATCAATTCCTAATTGTATTGATCCTACTATACCATCTTGTGAAATTCAACTGCGTAATTAATTTTTGTAAAAATTAAGAAAGTTGAATATTATTTATTTATTACACAATCTTAATAAATGTGGGTTGCTGGAATTAGAAATATCTAAGGATAAACAGAAATAAAATGTTTGGAATAATACATAAAATAAATACATTTCTTTTTTTTTTTGATAAAATGTCTGAATTAAAAAAAAAATATTAGTAGTTGAACAGAAATATAGATACAAGTAATATTAAAAAAAAATATTTTCAAAGCATAAACCTAATGCTGAAGCGAGTTTAAAGAATTAGGAAAATAAATATAAGATATACATAATAGAGTTTATAATTTAGTAGCTACAATAACTTGGTTGAAAACTCTAAGCTAATTGTTTGCCTTTTCCCCCAGTAAACAATGACATGCATTCAACATTATAAAAATTTGAAAGGCCTTTACACTAATATCTATGTTAAATTTGTTAGTTTATGTTAGAGATAGGCCAAGCAAGTTATTTAAGTTGTAAGTAATTTCATGCTTAGATTGTTTATCTTCATATTACATTTTTTTTTTTTTTTTTTTAGGATAGGTAAAAAGTTTTTAAAAGTATATTAGTAATACATTGGTTGTGGGTAAGCAAACTAGCAGCCATGCTCAAAGTATTCCAGGTATGAGTGGATGTTTTAATAGATTCATGTGTAGTTCATGATGTTTTAATAAATAGTTCTCTTCAAAAGAATATTTATTAAGATTAAAATAATTATAACATAGCAAAACTATAATTTAAATTGACATTTAACATAAAGAGGAATGAAGTGTGCCGAGTAAATGCAACATAACAAATTTTCCATTTTTTTCTGATAATGGAATAAATTTTCGAAATGGAAATAAAAAAATGAAATTCATTTGGTTTTCATTTTTTATTATCAGAAAATTGTGAATTTCATAAAATATTTTTCTGAAAAAATGGCTTGAATTCTTCCCGAATAGAAATTGTACTCAATAATCTATTGGCAATGTGAAGGTTCATTTATGGAGTTAGGTAAGCAATTTTGAAAGAGAAGGAAATCTATATATATTTAAATTTATAACTATAAGTCATTAATAGTTATCATAGAAATTTTATTAAATCTTTCTTGGAACAATACTAGGAAAAAGAGAAGCTCACTGAAAAATTTATTCTTATTTTCAAAATGAATATCATACAAAACATTCATCCACTCACTCCTGTTCTCATTGTATAGTTCGGGTAAGTGAAGATTAAAGGGACTGAGTTAGTAATGGTTAGAGGATCTTCACTCGGCTAGTTAGCGTTTGAAAAAGAAAAGTGAAAGAAGACCTTATGACGTCTTAAAGTCTTAGATGAAAGTGGAAGGCTCGACGGTCGAAGCCTCAGTTTCCAACCCACCTTTGTTGCTGGCCTTGCTGCCTCGGTTACCCTTGTTTTTACATTTCTTTGTGGCAAGCCTCTTCTGCTCACAAGTTGGATCACTTTTCTCTTTTATTGTGTCTGTGCGTACCATTTCATTCTGTGCATTGCACGCGCTCCAGGTTCCTTTCTCATATCGACAAGCTAAAAAATAAAACATTAATAATATTTTCATTGTTTAAACAGCTCTAGTAATAACTACTAACAGTTGTATTATTTAAATACAGTAGTTATAAGATTCATTGAAGTATAGTCAATGAACGAAGGTGAAGGATAAAAAAAAAGAAAGAAAGTCTTTCACAAAAACAACTCTTAATAAACCAATTGTTTAGATATCAGTTCATTGTGAGCTATAGATCCTGGGTACCAAAACCATGAGTTCACGTAGAAAAATCATTGATGTAAGAAATTAGTTTGAAGATAAATGGAGTGATTTTTTAAATAGTAAAACAAACCAAAGATACTTGAAAACATAAATTTTAAAGTAATATGAGACTTAGGTTTAAGCACTCGATCAAAGGATGCCTCTTACACTTTGTAGGAGAAACTAATTTTTTAACAACAAACTATTTTATATTATCAACAGAATATTTGTTATTATGAGCCAACAATTTAATGCTATATTAAGAAAATATTGCAGCATATGTATAAAATAACCCCAGTAAGTTTGAGAGTAGACTTAAAGTCACCAAGGACCATTTTATGTGATTCATGAGATGAGTGAATTGAATAAACATCAATTGCCTTTTAAAAAGTACAATAGAATGCCTCATATTGTAGAATTAAAAGCAAAGGTGCTGAGCTCCATAGACAAGCTGGTCCCTCTTGTAGCTCTGTTGTTTAATGTAATACGGAAAGTCATCATTACAGAGCAGATCATCATTATATATATCTCTGTCCCTATTTTAAGTAGATCTCTGATGGGCCTCAAAAAAGCATGAGGAAATATTAGTCCAAAATCATAAATTAGCTTTAGCCAGAGTAAAATAATGGTAATATGAAGAACCTCAGACATACATAAGTGGCGCCCAATCATTGAGAGAAGACTACATGTACGAGACAGCAAAAAGTTTTATTCATCAAGTATCAGCAATGTGTGTCACTTAGTATCAAAGGGAACAAGTGATAAGGGTAGAAGCAAGGGACATATCTTATTTCAAGAAGGCAATGTTTTTAGGAGTAAATGAGTTTACAAGCATGTTCTAAGATACTGACTACAAAGACTAATGGCTAACTATGGAAGTGGGACTGAGATTCAAAATATCAATAATTCTATGAAGCATATAAGGAACTCAACAGCTTCAATAGGATTCAGATGCTTAAATGGTTTAGGTCATGTACTAAGTGTGCAGGATTATATTACCAGCTTTATATTATGTTGGAGTGAGGAGGGGAAGGTTGCTGATGAGCAGACCAAGAGCGTTTATTTTTTGCTGTATCAATAGTACAAAAGGTTACAACTATTCGGTACTAGTGTCCTATCACGATTCCACCCAGATGGTGAGACTTGTAAGGCTCAACGATATCCATCTCGCGCCTTCACTTGGAGTTTCAGGTTCATAGGTGTGTATTTCCCCATTAGGTTCCGGTTGGAAATGTGTTGTTTTACTTCATAAATTTTATTTCTTTCACAAAAACATCTCTTTCAACAATTGACTAACATCTTATATTATCTATAACCCAAATTATTATATTATCTATAACCGCCGGCCGCGGTGGCTGAGGGAGTCAGCCCTAAACTTCAAGGACTTTAAAATTGGTTACTAGACATCCCCCCTTCTAGCCTAACACCCATCATATATCCTCGAACATATTCTCAATACTTGAATGTTTTTAAAGCTCTTACCTAAACATTACTAATTCCATTAGAATTGAAACACTAATACTCAATAGAATATGAAAGAAGATTCAATAATATAATAAGACTCGAGTTTATGATGATTTGTTTTTTATTTGATCTTTAGTTATGATAATCAAGTGATAGACACATTCGAAAAAAGGTAATTCGGGCGGTAACTGTGGTGGAGTCGGAGTAGGATAAGAGTACCTAATATTTTTTGTAACTCTCTAGAGAAAGAAATGGCTAACGTCTTACTTGCGATTTCTAGTGCTGTCCATCCACTCTGAACGCATTATGTGTCTTCTTTTGGCATTTTCTTTGAAATTGGTATATATCCCTTGTCTCAGGATATAGATATTCTTATATGTTTTTATTATAATATTAATTTAGAAAACTAAAATATAGTCTAACAATGATCTTGACTAGAGACTAGGGGCAGAAACAAGCATACAATATATGGTAAAAAGCCGTACATATGTACATTTAGTTAGGATAAATGGCTAGAAAGATCGCTGAGACGACACCTAGATCTGTCTCTAGAGAGTCACCAAAAGATATAATTATCGAATAAAGAAAATAGACATTGCATCATTAATAATTATAAGTAATAATGATAGTAAATTACAACCTTTTTTGCAGGGCTTCTTAATGGTTTTTGTTGGTTCACAGGTTGCTTGTGAAGTGGATCCAGTATCTCCTGCCTTCTTCTTCAGAGTGAGTGTTCTGGAACGTGTGTTGGTTGCAGAGTCACATTCTGACCAGGGACCTTTCTCGTATCTGCAGGGGTCTGAAAACGTTACAATAAGAATTTGAGAACGGGACAAAAAGTTTACGAGGCATATAAAACATTAAGTGGAGAAGGTAGAAATGACAAAACTCCTCTATAAACAATGTTTTCATTTTATTTTGGAAACATTGTATAAGAAATAGAAATTTCAACTAAGACGATAATAACGCCTTGGTCTAATGGTTTCCGCTAAAGTTTCTCTTTAATTCCCTCAACAAAACCCTTCAAGATTTTATGAAAATCTGCCTTGTCTAATGAATCTGTAAAATTTTCTCTTTGACTACAGCTGGAGGCCAATGAAGTTTTAAGTCTTGAGGACATGGCCAATCAGAATGCACCAAAAGAAGTGAAGATTGAAGATAAAAAAATATGTCGATTTTCTTTTAGTACGAGGATCGATGAGAAACCACGGAAGAAATGAATAAATTAAAAAAAAATGCTTTTTTAAAAAGAATAAAAGACAAAAATAGCAATACAATAAGTAAATATTGACTATTTTTTTTTTTTTTTAAGTGAAATTAGTAGGAATGTTCTTTTTATTTTATTCAAGTTCTTATAAGAAATAAATTTTGTTTCCTTTAATTTTTTATTATTATTATTATTTATTAGGTTTTTAAATTTTGATAAATAGGTTTGAAAATAAACTGTAGAGTGCTACTTACTAATGGGTAGTTTTACCACAGGTTTTAGTCATTCCATTATTTCCCTAATTGGTTGGGTGGTGGATATAACGTTGTATGTTGTGATTAATGATTTTTTATTTTGTGGAAAAACGTTCTATTGAGCTCGGAATAAAGTAAGCACGCTCATTCAGCTGATTCCACCTCCAGAGAATGCGCTAACTTACGGTATATATCCAGAATCTGGTATTTTTACTATGGATAACGTTGTGATATTGTCGAAATTGTAAAAAAAATGATTTTCCGTTTTAAACGCTTTCCTGGCCATTGTTCTCTCTTTCTTAGGACTTAGAAGAGCTTCATGATGAAATTTTACAGTATAAGAAATCTGGTTACGAACAAGGTACTAACAACCTTCTACCTCTCAAACAAATTAAAAGGCACTACAGAAATAATTCACAATACGACATGGTCCTCTTTTAATAAAATGACATCCAAAATCAATATTACGAAAAAAAAATATTATAAACATTTTCTTAATTACTATTTTATACGAAGCTCCAGATTAGCACACGAATTCAAAGAGCCCTGTTATGATCCCAGCACATATGAGTATACGGACAAATTGAAAAAGGGAGGATATTAGGGTTAGAATTAGAGGAGGGGGCTGTGGGGAGGGGGAGGGGTGAGGCTTAGGCGGACAAAAAGTAATTAAAAACTGAAAAAGGAATAATCTCGGTATAACACGATAAAGCAACTGTTTTAATAAACATCTGGGCTAAATGAAATACCGAAAGAATATTTAGCATGAACAAGGGTGGTCGGTAAAAAAAATAAAAGTAAACTATTTTCATGCAAATGTGGGCGTCAAAGAATGGTTTTTGTTGCTACGAGGCTTTATTAATATACGAGTACACTCGCTCACAAAAAACAACCAACGTCATTTGCTTGTTTTTTAATTATTACATGCAGATAAAATGTTCAACTGCAATGGTTACAGAAGTATAAATCATTCAATAAATAATCAGGTTTTGAAACCAGACACTCAATACCGATACCACCAATAACGTAATTTATGTAGCTTCCAGTGTATAATGGTGATAGCCCAGTTTGTAAGGCATTAAACAGCTAACTCTTGGAGCCGGGTTAGGGACCAGCGGAGGAAGATAATTATTAATTCTGTCAGATGGCCCCTGGTTGTCAGTGGATCCCAATGCCAATAAAGTGTGTGCACTTGATGAGGTAACTACAAATGTAAAACTTACTGGTTGAGTAATGGCTACAGGCGGAGATTAGATGATTGAAAATGGACTTGGTAAAAAAGCATTAATCTAGGAACCTGATATATCCAAGATTCATAGTTCGAATCCTTCTGGCAGAGTAATTCTTAGCAATTAATTTCCCGACTTCCACACACCAGACTGAAAAATAACCTGTTGCTGAAAAAGTGAAGAAAGGAAGGGAAAAACATGAGTATGATCCTTGCAAAACCGTTAGAAATGTAACAATGCAACCTTACCAAGTACCTGTTTAATTTTTCAAGTTATTCCATTTTATATATGTGTGTTCCCTTCACAATTATTAAGAACGTATTATTATATAACTAAAGTGTTTCTCTCTCTTTGAGTAAGCGCTTCAGATGGTGAGCCCCCTTTAGCTTGAGCTGCTGTGATTGAACACTAAGGGTGACAGAGGGTTCAATTGTCTTTGGAACTTATTCTCACCTGAAACTGAGTTTCTGTTAAATGTCATTTGAAGTGATCTCATTGACTTTGGTGGGGCTCGTTGGGCTCTTATATTCCTAACCTTTTCCCTATATTCTGAGTCATACGCTTGAAATCTATAAAAAGGTGGTATAGACTAATGTTGTGGTTGTAATTTTGTTGCAACAGTTGCCTTAGGGTGAATATTAAATTTGCAGTGAATCACACTTATCTAAAACCACACTGCTAATTTCCTAACGCTCTAACAGCTCACTTTTCCAATCATCGGTCGATTGCAATGGTAACACCATGTATACAGTCAACAGGTAGTTCTCACATGCCATTTATCGCCTTTCTTATATACTGGACAAAAGATAGCTATGCACCAGTATTTTGGCATATTTTCCAGAATCCACACATTCCATATCTTCAAATCACTCACTATCTTCAAAACCTGAGTAATATATACGATAAAAAAATTGTGTAGCTGCAGTTTGCTCCAGTAATACCTTAACTGACCTATGCCTCTGAATGCTGGACAATTTCTAAAATGCTGGAGAGACGGATTCTAAGAAGAATTTTTGGACCAGTTTTCAGAGACAACACTTAGAAGCTGAGGACCAATTCAGAGCTCGCACAGCTATATAAAAATACAAATATTGTAAGATACATTAAAATTCACTATGAGCTGTAACGTCGTTTTGATTGATTGATTGAGTTTGCTCCAATACCCAATAGCGGTCGAAATTCTTTCTCTTAGTGGTATCTTCTTTAAGGTCAACATAAACATGTATATGATCTTAAACTTAGGTTTCGTACTTGATCTACTTAAACGGGACATTGTATAAATCGAAGAAACTCATGAATATGTTGGACCTTAGCCTGTTTTTAAACAAAAACAATAATAATACATCTAATTTATAAAAAACCTTAGAAATTTTGGTGTCCCTCAAAATTCCAACTCATCATCAAACTCTTTTCTTAATAAGTGTAATATGTTTACTAAAATTATAAAATACCTTTCCCATTTTTGGCGCCGCGCTCACTCCTGATGAGCACCTCTTTCTCATCTTCCTCCCAGATCTCACCTTCAGCGAGGACGAGGGACGCCAAAAAGAAGACTGTAACGAAGATACCAAAGCTCCACTTCATCTGAAACAAGTAAACAGTGATTATCAATAAAGTGATTTAGTAAAACAAATGCCTTTTAACTCAAAATTATAGTAAAAATGAGAGCGTCAACGCCATGGATTTAACGGTTTAATTGAAAACGAAACATGACGGCGTCTAACCAAATTCAGCCGCCGAATTGGCTCATAAAACTGCTAAATTTGAAGAATGTGTAATTGGGGAGTCTCAAAATCTCTCCATTTTCTAAAAAACATAAAACTGAACGACGTTGTATCATTTTAGCACTCCAGATATTGAAGTGCCTTCTAAAACTCAGCACACCCTTATTCACGAGAAGTTGTTAATGACCATTCGTTTCCTGGTGGACCGACTTTCCCATCCTCCACCATTTCCGTTGCAATCCTCGTACAAAGATTGCCTATGAATGTTCGATTGTGACAGATTTTTTGTGAAAAAAAAAATTATACAAAATAAAGTTAAATAAAAGGCTCAATTGATCGAGACTTGGTTAGTCGAATCCCGAGTGTAAAGACTTAAAACTAATTTTATAATGCATTTCATAATAATCTCAAAAACTCGGAAAAGTTTTGATGTATGATTTCTCAGCCTTGAAACCAATGTAATTAGTTGTTTTACCAATTTTCTTATATAATTACAGTCTAAAAAACCTAAACAATTTTTAAAAAAATCATTGCATTCAAATACTTTTCAAGTAAAAAGTATATTATCAATATCAAGCTGCAACACCAAAGCTACGTTCTCACGGGGCGTGGCAAATTAGCGTGATCCATGCATTCGTGGAATCGCCTCCGTCTGAACGAAGTGGCGTGAGTTTGCCTCTGACGTCATCTAGAGAGAAGGGAGTCCACGAACGCTCACGCTCTGTATCAAACCTGTTTGATTTTCAGGCGTGGACCACGCCAGTCGAAAGCGGAATTGAGAGAGTTAACAAGTGGTTTATATTAGAACAAAAATGTGCGAGCTCTCAGTGAAACGTGTAATGAAACTTAACGAATGTGAAACGCTACAATTTTTGGTTGAGTGCTAAAATAAGCACTCAAAGCTTGTCTCTTGTTAGTATCTGACTTTGAAATGTGTGGTGAAACGCGTTCCAGGAGGCAATCAAACTGATCTTCAGATATTCTTGGCATATTAAGAAAACTTCAGGGTGCTCGTTTCTTAGTTCAGTATCCGCTAAATCGTTTTCTCCCGCATTTTGTTTTGCGAGTATCCGCTACCAGACCAAAAAACGCCTTTTCTTCCGTTTTTTGTCTGTCCACGTAACTCTCCCAATCTTTTCGCCAACATATCACTAAAAACTGAACTCGAAACTGCACAATTTTCCAAGAGAAGCTCCTCCATGGTAGGTTTCATGGGGTAAACTGAATCGTGGTCGTGTGAACGGTCCGCGACTTTCGGCTAGTTCACTTTTCTCCCTCACTCCAGGCAAGCACCACGACCGAGAAAACGAATGCGTGCCGCGCTTTCGCCTGTTTGCCCCGTGCGAACGCGGCTCAAGGGTGAGGTGTTAGGAAAGCGTATTACTAAAAAGAAAATTTAAATGGCATCGAAGATTAAATGATGTATTCACATGGATGTTATAGCTTACCTTTCTAAATATAATTTTGGCTTTTTTTCTATCATTTGAAAAAAAAAACTAAAAATTTGTCTCTTGGTGGGAGTAATTTTGAACAAGTATTAATTTTATTTTGTTTTTTTATACAATCTTGGAAGGAATAATTAGCAACATGTGTGATTATTTAATTAATTTCACAATAAAAAAGAATATACATCTGTAAAAATAAATGTTTCTGATTTTATTCCCTGGCACAAATGCTACATTTATATTGGTAATCGGATAATTGGCTATAAGTCCTTGGCCATGAACGTTGAATTATCAATCCGGAAAACAGAAGAAGCCATACTGATCGGGAGCATTTACTGCTGGGCATAAAGACAGGACACGGTTTACAGAGGCCCTCGCCGGATATAAAGCAGAAAGCGATAACTTTTACGGCCCAATGGTTTATTAAAACAATAACCTCAGGCCGAAATGGCTGCCTGGGAGATTGGCATATTTAGTTGCCGGGACTCTGTTCAATATCGCTCTCTTAAACGGACTTCTTCACCAGGAAGGATTAGTCTCTGAAAATTCTAGAGCCACCAGGGGATAGACCAAAGTATAAGGATAATCAAAAATTATGTTAAGGCCAGAGACAATTTTTATTAAAATATAACAAAAATCACGATATTTAATTCGTCCGTTAAATTTACTAATCAAGTGAAAAGTGTGCACCTGTCCCAGGTCTTTTTAAAATTATAAAATTCCGAAGTAAAATCAAGTGTAGATTACTATCCGTTCCTACTACAATAATGTGATATGGGAAGTTTGGTCAATACCTGGGACAGTTATGCGCTTGCGCCATCTTTAGATAGATCGTATTCACATCGCTCTGTTATAAATTCTATTATTTAGTGAGTTTTCTTTAGTTTTTTCACTTCAAAAGTGTACAGAACTAATTATTAACAGCAGTGGCCAGTGAGTAATTATTAACAGTGAGTACAATAATGACTTATTGAATCTATTTAACTTATTAGTTATGAAGAGATATGTGCTCTAGAGATAAGGAATAGGACGGTGGGGATAATTCCTTACTTGCTCTTCACGGCCAAGTTTAGTTTGGCGATAGCCCTCAACACAAGAGGTTGGGCTTACGCCCCGTAGACAAAACACGCTACGACCTTTTTAATCTTTTTAATTTTATTTTTATCTTATTTTTTTTTTTTTTTTTATTATTTTTTTTTATATCTACCTCAATACTGTGAGCGCTAAATGAGATATTTCCACATGGTGATGTCATCAAAAAATAGCAAGAGAAGCCGTTCACTAGAAACTATTAGAATGAGCCCCGCGAAGCAAAAGCCGAGGAAATCGAAGAGAAATACGCCACCCCCTTCGCCGCCATCTATAAATCCTCAACCAGGGACGTCAGCTCAAGAGATGGTAGAAGAGTCTCCCTTCTTTACTCCAAATCCGTATCAGGTGCTTACTAATACAGATGTCGAAACCATGGAGTCAAATACTGCATCTCAACCTCCACGGCCTCCTCCTATCTTCGTCAGAAACGTACGAAATTTCGCATTACTGTGCAGCCAACTAAATAACATAATCGGCACCGGAAAATACTCATGTGTAAACAGAACCAAAGACACAAAAATCATGCCGGATTCCCCTGATACCTACCGCCGTATAGTTAAATACCTATCGGAAACGAAAGCTGATTTTCACACTTATCAGCTTAAGGAAGAGAGATCACTGAGAGTCGTCATAAGGAACCTCCACCCAACAACACCAACCGAGGCCATTAAAGAAGAATTAATAGCCATGGGCTATAAAGTTCGGCAGGTGACTAATGTTCTGAAAGATAACAGGACAGATCCCGGGGCTAGCGGCAAAACCCCATTACCCTTATTCTTCGTGGACCTAGAATCAACCCCTGGAGTTGAACAGATTTACGAGGTATCATCAATCTACTATACAAGAGTAAAAGTAGAAAAAACCGTACCCCAAACGTGATATCGTCCAGTGTCACAACTGCCAGGCGTACGGCCATACAAAAACCTATTGCCACCACATACCGAGATGCGTAAAATGCGGGGAAATGCATAAGTCAAATGAATGCACGAAATCTCGAGATGTCCCAGCAGTCTGTGCCCTCTGCCAGCAAGGTCACCCAGCCAACTACAAAGGCTGTCAGACGTACAAAAACCTACGTAACAGGTTCCAGCCAAACCGCCCAAATGCCGAAGAAACTTTACGGACCAGAGGAAGACAGCCCTCAAAAATTGCCACCTCATCTGTTTCTTTTGCTGAAATGCTGGGCGGAAAAAGATGCCAAAATGAAAATGGGGCCATGCCGATTCCTCCCCAACAGCTTCAATTGTACGACCCTCAACCTCAGCAACCATTGCCTCAACCACAGTTCCAACAGACCACTCAACATACCCTAGCACCATCAATCCAGCCTAATCCACACACCCTTCATCAGATCCCCCACATTCCTCCTCCCCCAACTACCTCAGATCTCACATCCTTATTTAATTCCTTCCTATCAGAGTTAAAAATTGTTATCACCCCACTTATATCACTCCTTACAAATGCTATCCCTCTTCTAATTCCTCTTGAAAAAAATCCTTAAATGTCTCCCACAAAACCCTTATCCATTCTCCTTTGGAATGCGAATGGTATTCGTAACCACACTAACGAACTAACATCCTTACTGCAAGACAAAGAAGTTGACGTAGCATTAATCACAGAAACCCGATTGACCAGTAGACAACGCTTCAATGTACCACAATACCGAACATACCGAACAGACCACCCTGACGGTAGAGCTCATGCCGGAACTGCTATCGTCATTCACCATTCCCTCTCTCACCATGAATTCCCTTTACCAGCAAATGAATCCCTACAATCCACAGCAGTTGTCATCAAAACCCTCTCCTTTCCCGTCACGATTGCAGCGGCCTACTGCCCCCCAAATAAACCAATTTCCACATCCCAGTTTAACTCCTTTTTTAATTCCCTAGGCCACCACTTTCTCTTAGGCGGTGACTTCAATGCTAAGCATCAGCAATGGGGTTCAAGAACCACTAACTCCCGTGGGCGAGCATTGCAGTCATCACTTAGTTCCCAAAGATCCTTTATTTCTCCCGGAACTCCTACCTATTGGCCCACAGATCCTAACCGAAACCCCGACCTTCTTGACTTCTTTATACATTCAGGCATAGGACCTCTTCATTACTCTATAGAACGCCTGGATGAACTTTCCTCCGATCACAGCCCTTTAATCTTAACCCTCTCAGACACTCCAATCCCGAAACCTCCTCCCCCATCATTTATAAGAGGGCCTGTTGACTGGAACCTCTTCCGTCAAACTATTTCCGACTCCATAGACCTCAGAATATCCCTAAAACTCCCCATGACCTTGACAATGCCACTAATACCTTCACAAATATAATCCAACAAGCAGCCTGGGCTGCATCCTCACCTCGTTCCCCTCCCAAAGGTCGAAAAAAAAAATCCTTTATCCCAAGATCTACTGGACCTTATCCAATCCAAACGCCGTGCCAGAGCCATTTGGCAAAGATCCAGGCATCCAGACGATCGGAAATCCTATAATTACCTTACTAAACTCCTTAAAAAACACATGGCTACCTTCAGATCTGAATCCTATAATTCCTATGTTTCTTCACTCTCTGCCTCTGACAATTCCCTCTGGTCTACCACTAAAAAAATCCTAAAATACCAACCTACCT
Source organism: Euschistus heros (assembly GCA_003667255.2). NCBI lineage: Eukaryota > Metazoa > Arthropoda > Insecta > Hemiptera > Pentatomidae > Euschistus > Euschistus heros. The sequence continues at coordinate 739,500 of RCWM02000049.1, forward strand.
TCCATCCTCTCCGACGTGAAGATGGTACATGGGCAGCTTCTGACGAGAACAGATCCGAAGAATTTGCCCAGCACCTTTCCAGCATATTTGTCTCCCATCCTGAATCTAACCCCACTCACACAAAAATGGTTCATGAATTTCTTGATTCTCCGATTCCTCTCTCCCTACCTCCTAAAGCAATTAACCCCTCTGAGGTCGAATTCCTTCTAAAACAATTAAAACCCAGTAAATCCCCTGGATATGATCTCCTCAGCTCAAAGATCCTTCGGCAACTTCCTCATAAAGCAATCATGTTCCTTACCTACCTATACAACTGTATCCTCCGGACAACCTATTTCCCTTTGCTATGGAAACACTCCATTATTATCCTTTCTTAAAGCCGGGCAAACCTCCCAACAAACCTTCATCATATAGACCAATTAGCCTTCTTCCAATCCTTTCAAAAATTTTTGAAAAGCTCCTTCTAAAACGTATCCTACCCATCCTTGAATCACAAAATATTCCTTCTCACCAGTTTGGATTCCGTACTAGTCATTCCACCGTCCAACAAGGCCTCAGAGTCGTTGACCACATATCCTCAGCACTTGAAAGCAAACAATATTGCTCCGGCGCATTTCTGGACATAGCACAAGCTTTTGACCGGGTATGGCAACTATTCCTAGTTCTTCAATCCTACCTCTCTAACCGTTCCTTTCGAGTTCGCTGCGGAATGGAATACTCAAACTGCTACTCAATAGAGGCTGGTGTTCCACAAGGTAGCGTTCTCGGTCCAGTTCTATATATCCTCTATGCTGCAGATATCCCAACTACTCCTGATACTTTCCTAGCAACATTCGCTGATGACACTGCAATCCTTTCATCCCATCCTGATCCCTCAATAGCATCCTATAATCTCCAATCCCACTTAGTTCTGATCGAAGACTGGTGCGATGACTGGCGGATCAAAGTAAATGAATCTAAATGCACCAACGTTGTCTTTACCCTTCGCCGCAAACCCAGTCCTCTTATCTATTTCAATGGTATTCCACTACCTAAAGCTGATACAGTTCGGTATCTTGGTTTCTACCTAGACAAAAGACTTACATGGAACCCACATACTCGACTCAAAAGGCAAGAACTTAACAGACGCTTCAGTCAATTGTATAGACTACTAAATAGGACATCCCACCTTTCCATTAAAAATAAACTTCTCCTATACCAAACCATCATTAAACCTATTTGGACCTATGGACTTGAACTGTGGGGGACAGCAAAAAAGTCGAATATCAATCGCATTCAATCCTTCCAATCCAAAATCCTCCGAACTATAGTAAATGCTCCTTACTATGTTTCCAACAAAACCCTACATAACGATCTCAATATACCACACGTCCTCGACCTCATACCTCTTAAATTTTCGAAATTCCATCGCAACCTTTCATTTCATCCTAACCCTCTGGCTCAATCTTTATCCAGCTCCACCCATCCTGATAATCCACCTCGCAGACTAAAACGGCAGTGGCCCCGAGATCTTTTGTAAAATTTATTTATTATGGAGTTCTGGCAATGGCCAGCTTCTCCACTCATGTCCGGCGTGAATGTACTATAGCGCTCTCACTCAGCCTCCACTGGGTTTTTTTCACCAGTGACGCAGCTGAGAGAGAAGAGCTGGGACCTCTCTATGCCTGGCTTGTCCCTCCATAATTGGAGGGAGGGGTCTGGCTGGGGGTCCCTAGGATGAGTGTGTATTGTAAATAAAGTACGATTGTGTTTTTAACTTATAATTTAATTTTTTTTTATTTTTTATTACTACTATTTATTTATTTTTACTTACTCAATATTTTTTTTTTCTCTTATTTTAGTATTTAATTTTATTTATTTGTATATTGTTCATGTATAGGAAGTTCTTTCTGTTATCTTTATATTTATTTTATTTTGTATATATAATTTTTTCTCTCTCTTTTTGTACATAATGTATGAATGTAATCACATGCCATCTATATTACTTATTGCCCACATTTGTGGCAGATTGTAATATTTACTCAATAAAAGTTCTAAAAAAAAAAAAAAATTCCTGGGACAGAAATAGAATAAAAAGTCTGAGTAAAGTATTATTTTAAATTCAAGAAATCTAGTGATTATGGGCCAACTACAAGGTTGACAATTCGCAGTATTCTATACTAAAGAGTTGTAATGGTGTATCTACTATCTTACCGAAGATTCTTTTTCTCTTCTGATCGATGAAAAGACCCATCTAAACATGATAGGAAGCCTTCGTATGAGTGGAGTATTACAAGACGAGGATGATATTAGTTAGAACATAATAGTTGCTACCAGATAAGAAATCTTCATCTTGTAGGTATCTCTCAAGGACACATCTTCAGGGAGGGAATTGCAAGAGGCAGAACTAAGGGAGCCCGTTTCAGATGTCCTTTTAATTAGGAGCAAGACGATAAGTTTTTGAAACGTTAAAGAAAAAAAAGGATTTTATTCATTCTTAAAGGTGTTAAAAGAAGAGGGAGGAACGGGACAACGAGATTAATGCTTAAACTTTCTTGGATACGCTGATGATTTGATACATCTGGGTAAAGATGATGAAACTACTAAATTAAACACAACAACGCTTATAAATGTCGGTGACAATATAGTTCAAGTAATCAGTATTAATAAAACGAGATATATGGTCAGAAGTACAAAGAGTGATACTATCGACGATATTTCTGAGATTATCAATTGTCTTAGGGAGGCGCGGTAGCTCAGTGGGTAAGATACTTGAATACCCAGTTCCTGGGCCCGAGTTCGAATCCTACAAAAAGCAGACGATTTATATTCTGTCATTTCAGCAGCAACTTGCTGAATCGGGAGACCCTCCCGAGGCGACCCAGCTTCTATAAGAAGGAACCCTTAAAGGCCTGGTGGTTGCGCGTGATTTCGGCCAAATCCCCTTCTTTTACAACCGTAGGCCTGGTAACAGTACATCCTTGCCTAAGTATTAGAGCCCAAGATCCTTCATGGGTTGTAGTGGTACAGATATATGTTTAAGGTTCTTTTTTTTAAGGTCTTCAAAATAAAATCAGATTAAAAGCCGAAAGTACTTGTTATTTCTCGGTCGTAAAACTACTCAGTTGGCACCAAATATATAGAAATTTAAAAATTAGTATGGATAAATTTCTTGATTGTAACTATTAAATGTTTAGTAAGGTTGTTGAGGTTCAGTCAATAAATAAAAACAACTATTTTTAGAACGCGGCTCAAGGGTGAGGTGTTAGGAAAGCGTATTACTAAAAAGAAAATTTAAATGGCATCGAAGATTAAATGATGTATTCACATGGATGTTATAGCTTACCTTTCTAAATATAATTTTGGCTTTTTTCTATCATTTGAAAAAAAACAACTAAAAATTTGTCTCTTGGTGGGAGTAATTTTGAACAAGTATTAATTTTATTTTGTTTTTTTATACAATCTTGGAAGGAATAATTAGCAACATGTGTGATTATTTAATTAATTTCACGATAAAAAAGAATATACATCTGTAAAAATAAATGTTTCTGATTTTATTCCCTGGCACAAATGCTACATTTATATTGGTAATCGGATAATTGGCTATAAGTCCTTGGCCATGAACGTTGAATTATCAATCCGGAAAACAGAAGAAGCCATACTGATCGGGAGCATTTACTGCTGGGCATAAAGACAGGACACGGTTTACAGAGGCCCTCGCCGGATATAAAGCAGAAAGCGATAACTTTTACGGCCCAATGCTTTATTAAAACAATAACCTCAGGCCGAAATGGTTGCCTGGGAGATTGGCATATTTAGTTGCCGGGACTCTGTTCAATATCACTCTCTTAAACGGACTTCTTCACCAGGAAGGATTAGTCTCTGAAAATTCTAGAGCCACCAGGGGATAGACCAAAGTATAAGGATAATCAAAAATTATGTTAAGGCCAGAGACAATTCAAGTAATGAGTATTAATAAAACGAAATATATGGTCGGAAGTACAAAGAGTGATACTTTCGACGATATTTCTGAGATTATCAATTGTCTTAGGGAGGCGCGGTAGCTCAGTGGGTAAGATACTTGAATACCCAGTTCCTGGGCCCGAGTTCGAATCCTACAAAAAGCAGACGATTTATATTCTGTCATTTCAGCAGCAACTTGCTGAATCGGGAGACCCTCCCGAGGCGACCCAGCTTCTATAAGAAGGAACCCTTAAAGGCCTGGTGGTTGCGCGTGATTTCGGCCAAATCCCCTTCTTTTACAACCGTAGGCCTGGTAACAGTACATCCTTGCCTAAGTATTAGAGCCCAAGATCCTTCATGGGTTGTAGTGGTACAGATATATGTTTAAGGTTCTTTTTTTTAAGGTCTTCAAAATAAAATCAGATTAAAAGCCGAAAGTACTTGTTATTTCTCGGTCGTAAAACTACTCAGTTGGCACCAAATATATAGAAATTTAAAAATTAGTATGGGTAAATTTCTTGATTGTAACTATTAAATGTTTAGTAAGGTTGTTGAGGTTCAGTCAATAAATAAAAACAACTATTTTGGTGACGTTGGTTGATCTCATAATCATGCCGTGCATCTTAGTAGGAATGTCCTAGTATCCTTCACACATGCTAGTTTTCTGTTGGATTTCTGGAGTTCCTTCATCACTGCTTCAGTACCGTGGGTTGTCTTGATTTCTTCATAAAATCCCATAGATATTTTCCAATATTGACTCGATATGTTAATATGGATAAATTTTTAAAATAGTTGTTTTTATTTATTGACTGAACCTCAAGAACCTTACTAAATATTTAATAGTAACTAACAGTCAAGAAATTTATCCATATTAACATATCAAGTCAATACTGGAAAATATCTATAGTGGAAGAATGGGATTTTATGAGGAAATCAAGACAACCCACGGTCCTGAAGCAATCACAGTGATGAAGGAACTCCAGAAAGAATACTAGGATATTCCTACTAGGATGCAGGACATGATTATGAGAACAATATAATCTTGAAACGTCGCCAGAATAGTTGTTTTTATTTATTGACTGAACCTCAAGAACCTTACTAACCATTTAAAAATTAGGATATATAAGACTATTATTCTACCAACTGTACTTTATAGATACGAAACATTGCCGCTAACGTTGAAGGAAGAACAACGCCTTAAAGTTTTCGAAAATACAGTACTGCGTAGAATATTTGGACCAAAAAAGAATGAACATACAGGAAAATTTAGAAGGCTCCACAATTAGATGTAGCAGGTAGTTTATCCTGTAAATATAGTTCATGCAATAGCAGCGCAACGGTTAAACTGGACTAATAAAAACTTTTGATTTAGTAATCACCGAATTTCAAACATTTAATCAGTTTTGATCGTTGGGTAAACGTCTGAGGGGTACATCGATAGATGGGAGGATAGCGTCAGAGTGTATGATCAGAGGTTGTTAGTGTCTGTATCGAACCTTCGGATTCACTAAGCCTTTTAAATTTTTTTAATGGTATTAATTTATTTGTTATTGTATACCTATTATTAATCTTCCAGTTTATATAATGATACCTCATTGACATAAAATTTAACAACATAACAAAGATCAATATTTGTATCAATGATTGTTAATGCGAGACTTTGATTGGAAGGTTGTTATATATTCAAAGACCCGGGGATTCGGAAGAGAGCTCCAGCCAGAGATATATTTACCTGCGCTGCCGATCGTTGGCTGTAGGAAGCATAAAGTCGGATTTGCAGTAATTGGATAAGCTTACCTTAAGCGACGTATTGCCTTATCGAACGGCATTAAACCCGGACTAACTGATCCTTTGGCCTCGTTAACTGCGCTACCTACCTAAGGGTCTCTGCCTCGGAACGTTTGCATCTTATTATTTAAATAACATAATAAATTTAAATAATAATTCTCAATTTAATAATAATCATAATGATAGCTAGGCTTAGATAACCCGGAGGTTTGATTTACGAGTTACCTTCTTCCACTGAATCCCTTAGCACTCAAGTCTTAGAAATTCTCAACATTTCTCAGCAGCCTCCTTCCCATAACCCGTTTATTCTAATTTAAACAGCTAAATCATAATTTACGGATTCATTTTCGAGCAAAACTGGATATAGAATATAGAATAATAGAAAAAAAAAACAAAAAAACAGTTGAAAATGAACAACATTTATTTTGAAACGTATTTATGCAAATTAAAAAAAAAAACAAAAACATGTCGCACTTTCCTTAAAATACTGTAACATCTCCGAAAAATTAGGATTTTTAGCAATTTAAACCAAATGATTCAAAATTACTTTATTCCTATGAGGTATAAACTGCTTAAGTTCAGTTGGTCAGCCGGGGAAATGCGGAGAGTCAATTTCGAAAGTGGGGGAATGAAAGGAAGTCGTTTGGGAAAGACTGACAAATCACACGCTGTTTATCATTACATCGTAAATATTGATTCGGCAGCAGAAAAAAAAAAAAAATTACAAAAGGCAAACTGAAAAAAGTAAAACCTCTAAACCCCATTTCACATATATTATTTTCTAGATGGTACCTAAGGTGCAATGTATACATTTAATAAATTCCAGTGATCCCTGTTGAATAGATCCGCAACTGAGGACTCCTACTGGAAAAACGTTTAACTTGGAAACCACATGCAAGACTAAAATGACAAGAAATTGGCCAATGTTTTCGACTTCTTTAACATTTAGAGGACAAAAGCTCAAAGATTCCGATTAATTACAAAAGACCCATTTACATAGCAGTAGTTAGACCTATTTGGACATACGGAGTTGAGATCTCGGGTTCCACAATACCATATACTCGTAATTTAGCTCATATAACATCATTGCGATCCAAAATCCTTCTAAAAATCTTTTATGATCCTTAAATTGTCACAAAGAGTTTCCATATCCATTCATAGTAAAATACTTAACCATTCAAATCTAGTTGTACTCCAACTCGTTTCCCATTCTATTTCCGACAACCCTCCAAGGCGTTTGAAAAGAAGTTGGGCTCAAGGACTCTCTCATATAGAAGCTTTATTGAAGTGCTAACAGTGGGCGGTTGCTTTATCGACAGTCGAAATTTTATTATGAACGTTATTATCACATTTACTAGATGTACGAGTATTTTTTGTTTTTGTATACATTGATTAACTTCAATAACTAGATTAAAAAAAAATTAGTAATTATAAAGAATTGAAAGCATAAAACATTTATTGTATATAAATGTACATACATGTATATGTATATACATATGGTACATGGCACCAAAATGTAAATAAATAAATAAATAAACAATATAACAAAAAACAAAACAAAAAAAACAGGCACTAATGTACGCTATTTCTCTAATTACATATTTTCAGATAAAATAATTTCTAGATCTGGATTAAACTGTATAGATTATTACTTCTTTGATTTTGATTATCATATTATGTATATTATATCTATATATTTACAGATATCTATATCTATCTATCTATCTATCTATATATATAGATATATACACTGCAAAAGACATAAGTACTGTAAAATACTTAAGATGCATGGTCCCGAGCCAGTGCGATGTCAGGTACTCGTTAAAGATCCCTATCATAATTATACCTGGATAGGCAAAATTTAGGACTCCCACCGTAGCATTGTCCGATTAGCCATAGCAGCATAAAGTGACGTTAAACGAAATAAACAAACAAACTTAAGATACATAAAATAATTTAACCGTTGATGGAAAATTGATGTTATTCGTAAAGATGAAACGAATGAGACTCCTAGGCAAGCAGGTATAATTTTATATATGTATTATCATTTGTTCAAATCCTATCTGTTATATTTATTTCCATCAGTATGATGAATGGCCTGTCGGTGGAGAAATTTATCATACTTTAAACTGCGATCGGAAATATTTTAAACCAGGCGCAATAAATATTTATCACTGAAAAATACGGCAGGTGACGGAAGGGAGGTTATGACCCAATGACAGGGATATTAGATAAATAAGAATATAGAAAACAGCTGCGATGAGAATATAAATGTGAAATATAAAAAGTAAAGTGCTAAAATATAAATATATATAAAATATTTGTATGCAATCGTATATCATTTTATTTACGACCTTAGCGTCACATCGTGCCATTTCTGAATACGTTATTATTTAATTCTATTTTTTGTTTTGCTTTTATTATTTTGAAGAATTAGTGTTATATTATGTATACTATTATGTCAAATATTGGGTAGAGTAAACATTTAATAGTATTCAAATGGAAATAAAATTAACTACACAGGAACAAAAAGAATTTATAAATTTTTTTTTTTCTGTTTACTGTAATGTGTTCGGCTAACCGAACAATTACTAGACAAGCGTTCAAAGCTCCCTATTCGTTACAAAATAATTCTTTACACGACTGTAATTTGTCTTTTGTGTAATTTGTCTTGTATGGACATACGGATTTGAATTCTGTGCTTCACATGAAATTTAATTAAAACTTGAAGAATTCTTCTCTTATCCAATCCTTACAATTCAACACTATTCATAAAATCATCAATGCTCCTTATTATGTCACAAATAAAATTATACATAATGATCTAAATGGTCCACCCAAGTCGAAGATTTGCCATGACAAAATTCCTACTAGTCTTTCAACGTCTCTCACTCGCTTCCTGATATCTCTTCTAGGCTTCTGAAAAGAAGATGGCCTAATATTCTAATGAAGAATACAAGTTATTAACTTGTCATTGTAATCACTTTACTGCACATTAACTTATTGTATACAGTTGCCAATATGTATAAATAATCTATTAAAAAAAAAAAAATGTTTGTAATTTTATCAGAACAACTTAAGCAGTTGGAATATTATTTTATCAAAAACTTATTTAAAATAATGTTAAACTTGAAAATGAGATGATTTGGCTGAAACATTGTATTCAACAAAATTAAGTAAAATTGCTTAAAACAGACTTAAATAAAAAACTTTGATACTGGGGATAAAAAATAAATTAATATTTTGTTATTTTTTGGGGCTTAGCACCCATATGTATTCCAAAGAGGAAAACATGTTATTTATAATTAACCCTTAACCGGCGTTGCGGAGTCCCTGGGACTCTAGCAGATATATATAGTTTCACAACTAATGTAATTTTCGTTCAAACAGGATGTGTTTCCCAGTACGTGGTGAGGGGTTATGGTGGTTGTTAGGGTGAGGGGACGCACCATTTGTTATGTTTGCTACAGTCTTGTGCGAATTTAAGTCGGCGTTACAATTGCTTCAGAGTCCGTGGAACTCCGCGACGCAGTTAGTGCTATATTTTCAATTTTGCAACTATGTCCAGGAATCCAGAATACATTAGAACTACAGATGCTAACTATGAGGAAACCCTACTAAAATGGCTTGAGGAATCTGACACAGAGTTTTCAGATCAAGAGGGTGATCCTGAAAGCAAATTTCCTGCCGAGAATGCTGTCACAAGTAATCACGACGTTCTCTGTTCCTCAAGAAGGTTTACCTAGAAATCATAGAAAGTATTGTTTTATTTATGATCCAAAAAACCAATATGCTTGCAATGTGCTAATAAAATGTTTGTTCAATGAATTGAAAATCTAGATGAGCTCTAAAATAATGTTTTTTTAAGGACATTTCTACCAATGTCAATTTTTTCCCTATGAAGTTTAGAAGTTAACATATGCTAATTTATTATATATATATATATATATACCTTAGTCAATATGTTTTTCGCTAAAAGTTTTTATATTTTTGGTTCGTTTTAAAAAAAAAAATAATCTGATTTTATTTCTTTCATTTCATCTTTTATCTCAGCAATGAAGTGGGTTTTCATCCCCTCGATATCAAGTTTAGATTTACGAGGGCGCCTAGAATCGTGTTCGTAGAGTCTTGGTCAGTAGATGTGGGTGTTGGTAGGCCTGTCACCTGTCGGGACACTTTTTTACTTTTTTCGCACTTTTGACTGTGCCAAATTTTTTTCGACGTATTTAATTATCTATTCGCTAGCACTGATGCTGGAACATTAATGTGGAAAATTTCATTACACAACCAGCAGATAATGGTATTTTTGTCATCACGGCTTATCATGATCGTGCAAACTGGACAAAACAGCCATTTTAAATAAATGAAAATTAAAAATGAAATAAATGTAAATATATTGAGAGCGTATAAGTAAATAACGAAATTCTCGTTGTTAATCCTATTAGCTGATAAGGGAATAAGTCTGAGTGTATTTTCGTCAGAATAATTATTATTTTGAGTTTTATAACTTGATAACTTTACTTTGTCATTCGGTTAGTTGCAAATAAAGTATTTTATGTCTATAAATGCTATTGATTATTTTAACATCGACGAAAAAATTATTTTTCAGGAAATTTAAAAAAAAAACACCTATTTTAATTTTGGAGTCCCAGGGACTCCGCGACGCACGGAGTGTTAAAGTTTTTGGTCGCGCCGTTTAAGAGTTAACAAAGAATATATTAGTGAGTGAATGAGTTTATGAGTAATTATTTATTTTTACTTGACTATCTTCGAAAAAACAAGACGACAAGAATTTTTGAGTGACCTCGTATTTTTGTTAATTATAATCCATGGAGTTTTTCACTATTTGGATGTTTTGTCTAAATCTGTGTATAAGAACAAACAATTTCGGACTAAAATAAAAAACTGTCAAAAAATATATTTTTGATCGGCCAGAAAACAGAAATAATGTTAGCACAGGATTCATTTTCATTAGAACTCATAAAAATCTAATTGGTTTTTGCAAATTATTAACAATAAAAGCTTCTGATATATTAAAAAAAAAAAAAAAAAAAAAAAAAAAAAAAAAAAAAAAAAAAAAAAAAAAAAAAAAGAAGAGATTTTTGATAAGTAATTTTTTCTCTGACAGGGATAATAATATATCTTGGATATGTCTATCCATATGTATAGAATAGGTTCGTCTACTGGACTTCTCATCTTTGAAAGTGCATTTAAAAATCGTACACAACATTTTCCTTCTTTTGATCAATTTACATTTTAGAATTAACACGATCAAATTACTTATATTAATAATTGATGATTATTCGAAATAAACAAAGTTGAGAAAAAATAGGGAGTTCCAAATCCTGATTTTTTTCATTCAAACCAATATAGCTTCTAAACGGTAGATCCCACCGGCAAATGTTATTCACAAAAAATATTCTCCACTTAATTTCTGATCAGGCAAATTTTCAATCCGAGCAACACCAACTGAGCTAAAACGTTACAAGTTTCAGGATAAAAAACAACAAAAGACACTCAGCCAAAAGATGTATCCATTTCAAAAACAAGAAAGTAAATAGTGTTGATATCGTTTTGACTTGTTCATATTAATGTAGCAAATTTTAAAAGAGAATTTACACTTTTGAAATAACGGTAACATGCAAAGATAACTAAGAGTATACCATTAGTGACAATGGGAAATTGAATATTGTAATTAACAAACATGATTTTAATCTAACTAAGGGAATTGGTCGAAAGCATTTCAACAACGAACTTAGCATGACGGGATAAGTTTGGAACGCAAAGAAAATTTGATTTATTAGTCGTTAGATAAAGAGCGTGTGAATGATGGGAATTCCTCAGCGCCCGCTCTGCCGTGGGAATTCCCCCGACAGCTGTTAGAGTCTGTGCAAAATTATTAGCACATTATTTCTTCCAGGTCTCTGTAAAGTATTAAATAATTAAATTAAAAAAAAAAAAAAAAAAAAAAAAGGAATCATATGGTAAAATAAAGAAGTACAAATTTTTGTTGCGTAAACGATGGCAGATTTTTTTCCTGATTTTAATTTTTCACAAACAGAAAAATTTTATGAAGTCTTTCTAACAAAAAAAAAAAACAATGAACATTTCTATTACCCACTTCATAGACAAAAAGTCTCTCAAATTGATTTTATTAGTTTTCTCTGCTAATAATCTAATGCTTTTAAGGTATTTATGTTTCCTCATACTTTAACAGGACAAATGATACATATCAGAATTATTAATATAATAATAATAAAGGCTTAGCGAACCCGAAAGTCCGATGCCGACACCACCAACCGTTGACCACACGCCTCCCTCCAACCAACTCCTCCAAAACCCAAATCTCCCAGATCAGCCTTGACGCAATCCTCCCATCTACTTCTTGATCGTTTACTCAAAGGCTCAAAACTGGTCACTTTTTTAACTATCTATAACTGTATTATACAAACATCAAGGATGGAAGATATCATTTTATTTTGTTTCATTCGTTATTCCAATATAGTCCCGACGTGTTGCCAAAATATAGCTGTTATTTTATTGACTGAACATCAAGAACAGTATTAATCATATATATAATCAGGTAAATTCATATATTTAATTAAAAAAATATTTTAATAATAAAAGATCCTTATTTTGTAACTTATGACACATTTTTTTACTTATCAAAATTAAATCTCCATTTATTAATATTGAACAGATAATATGAACTACCTTTTTGGAACTAGGAACAATTTTTGTAGTAAAATTAAATAGGTAACCTATTTCCTCTTATAAAATTAACTAATTTAAATAGAATGTGAAATATCATTTCTATAGGCACCAAGCCGCAGAGGACTTCTGTTATACCTTGCCATTATTTTTATCTGTAAACAGTAAAAAAGATAACTAAAATGCGACAACCAAGTAACAGTCGCCTAATGCTCAATAAAGTAAGCATTAGTGAAACTTAAATGCTTTGAGACGGAAAGAAGATTGAACAAGTTGAGATTAAAGGAGAGAGGTATGCGGGATTAGGCTAACCAGAGCGCCGTGAAGAACTGGGCGGGATGGCTTTAATATCTGCCCTTTATTAATCCCATCTTGTCAGCTCTAATAATTAAAGGAAGATGGTGTAACTTTAAAGGGAGTTTCCTCTTAGCTTCTTGTCTCCTATCCTCTCACTTTTACATTTAATTTCCTCTCCGACGGCCTACCTCTCATAGGTTTTGAATCAGTATCAATACTTAGGCTTATATTTATCCTAAGCAATTCTATCAAGGGGTGCATAAAAATCCATCAATATCTCATTCCATATATTTTCTAAAATAGAGAATTCATAGAACAAACCTTATTTATTTAATTTTATTTTTTGAGGATTTTTCGAAGGATTTTGGATTGAAAGGTTTGGTTTCGAGATGAATTGGATGGTTTAGTGGAGCTCCAAAGCTCAACTCCGTACGTCCAAATAGGTCTAATCACAGTCATGTAAATGAGTCTTTGTATTTAATTGGGAGCTATGATCGTTTGTCTAGTAAATGTTGAAGTAGTCTGTAACGACGAGCAGTTTCTTGTCGTTTTAGTCTTGTATCTTTTTTATTAAATTTGACATTTAATGGTACCAAATTACAATAATCTAAATATTTAAGGTTTTATTTATTTTCTCTACACATTTTAATTTTTATTTAAATTACATTTTTAAAATTTTTACATATTAATGTAAATTATGCTAAAGTTAGAATAAATATATTCTTATTTTCAAACTTATCTATTGGTGCAATTGGCCTCTGATTTTTACATATTAATGGTGCAAGAAATAACTAGAGATATAAGATGAAAGTAAAAAGTAAGGATATGAAAAAAGTAACGAATTGCATAAAAATAATAGAGCTAGATCTAGATATTGACACTACATGAAGAAGGATCCTCCAAAAAACATATAGCTCAACAAAAGAAGAGCGAAATCATTGGCGGATGAAAACTAATAAAGAGATTAAGAACATATATGCAGCCCCAGATATCGTAGCCGAAGAGATAAATAGGGGCAGAGTAAGATGGCTAGGACATTTAAAAAGACTGAAATCTGAAAATATCCCTAAAATGGTGTTGGCGGAACACCCATCCAAAGAGACCTTCGGACTCTGGAATTAAGAGGACGAAGAAGCAGCTGAGAAAAGGCCTGAGGGGAAGGAACATTTCTTAGAGAACAGAGTAAAAATTAACATTAAAAACACTAAGGAATAGCTAAGAACATGAAATGGTACAAGAAATAACTAGAGATATAATAAGAAGAGATTTAAAAATATGGATATGAAAAAATTAACGAACTCTATAAATATAATCATATAACCAATAATATCCCAGTAGTTTTTTAAAACATAAAATAACATCAAAAATTATATCTAACCAATGTGTTTCTAGTTAGCCATATAGGATACACTTTTTATAATACGTCTGTTCACATTTTGAGAACACTGAAGAATTTAGAAGGCTTCACAATGCGGAACTATATATATATAATCAAAGGGTATACTTAATAGCTGATAATAGTTAATAGGTTATAGCAGCGCGGAATTTGAGAAAGTAGATAGAATCGATTTATTTAATAATAAACTAATTTAAAAAAAATTAAATCAGCGTTGAACCTTCGGTTAAAAACCTAGGAAACGTAGGTGGAAGGATTGTGTTAGGGCTGATCTAGGGGATTTGGGTTATAATGAGTTCGAGTCTACGGGTTCACTAACCATTTATTTATCTTACCATTGAAATTTCATATCCTCTTCCTTGGCCTGCCTTTTCGAGGTTCTGACAGGTTTGAAGGTATCCTAAACCAACCTTATCTTTAAGCGTGTTCCTTCAATCCCCTTCCATCAATCTATGTCCGGATGTGTTTTTATTGGATCCTTCTTATTTGTTTACCTTCTGACTCCTATTCTATAATTAGTTTCTGTATTCGACCTGTATCCAATTGTTTAAATGTCGGTACCAGTTTCACCTTCCTTTGATCAATTCTAAGATATTTCGAAAATAATACTCCATTCGCTTATATTCCATTTTGTTTGCTCTTACGATGACGGAAACAATGATTCATGGTGAGCTTTGGTACTTGGATTGTACTGCTTTCTTTCTCTGCTGTTCATTTCTGCAACTTTTTCTTTTTTCTAGACTTGAAAAGTATCAGATCTTCAATGAAGATCTTGTCTTCAAATCCAATAGACCATTATTTGGATGACGAAAGAGAAAAAAAAATAACTTATCCTGATAACTTATACGAGCTGGGAAAAGCCTTATTATAGCAAATCACGCAACGCTTAGAGTGGAAGCTTATAAGAAATATAAGGTAAGTCATGAGACAATCATTTAACAACGATGAGATAGAGCGCGTTATAACATATATGAAATTGATTTCCTTCAATCAAGTATAAACATGTAGTATAGTTTATATTTCTAATACTATCATTAAACAAAGGCAAACGCTTCTATAAATAACCTTAATTATTAAGGTATAATAATAATTTATAGTAAATAATTCGAAACAAGAACTAGTACCTTGTCTAGAACAGAGCAGTGGCAGAATTATACTTTTACCGAGTTAGCCATTTCAATTTAGATAAGAGACTGGGGTTTGTAAAGCTTCATCATTTTTATGATGCATGGCACTCTATCATGTATTGTACACTGTATTCAGATACAGATATTGGGATCCCATCCAAAAAATGCTAACAAAAATATTAAAGTCTTCAAATTTATTTTAAAACAATCCATATTTTATATGAATAGAGTAATATATTATTATTCTTTGTGCCATTTCCAGTTTCGAGGATATATTAATAGAGCTGATGAGCTAGTACAGCAGTAGTTATAAATACTGAAGTTGGTCAAAGTCTAGCTTGATCATCACTTGGATGGGTGACCGTCTTGCATTGGGTAACTACACACTGATCAGCTAGCACCTATACCCAAGCAGATGACACCCATCAGCCTACAGAAGGCGAAATCGTCCCAGGTCTGGCGACCATAACTCGGTATATCCTAATCCATACTCTTGTAGCTTTTCACTTGACTTCAGCTGGCATGGACGGCCTAGAAAGCCGTAAACAAACTCCCAATGCTTATTTATAAACAATGAACTGTCTGGATAAAGCCTTAGAACAAAAGTTTTTATAAAAAAGCAACGTGACGGGGTCATAAGAAATTCTTGTTTATTTATAGCATTATTGGAAAAAGTCTGGTTCAGCCAACGAATTAGTTATCAAAATCAACAAAACTAAAGGAGAAGGTGTCTTGACAAGCGAACCGCGTGCCGTTGGTTTAATATAATTTCTGGTACATATATAATTTATAAGCGGGCTCGATGGCCGAGTGAGTAGGAGTGAGGGTCTCAGCGTGCTTGGTACTGAAGTTCGTGGGTTCGAATCTGGGGCGGATTAAAATTTATTTCGTGGTGAACCCAAAAATAAATCTTGACCTTCCCACCATAGCTAGAAAAGGTTGGCACCTGTAGGATAACTCGTCCTTTCTGCCCTAGTTGGAGTACCTAAGGACGTTAAGCCCAAATAAGCAAACAATATATAATTTATAATAAGGTTCAATAAAGATTTTTTTTTTTTAATTTAAAGGCAGAATATGCCAGCTTTGAGGAGAGAGGTTTGGAAATAGTGAAGGTGTGAAATGAGTTATCTATAAATTTAGGAAAGAGAGAATGGGTGCGGCATTTGAGAAGAAAGATCCTTTGTTAAATTTTCACAAGAGCTTTTTGAAGACGACAAAGGAGGTTGAATCTTGGCCCAGAAGATGATCAGGGATGCAGTCAAAGTAACACCACGTCTAAGAAGGAATTCTTTAATATGTGTCAACGTTTCGACCTGCGTTGCAGGTCTTCTTCAAGGCCACCGAACCACACTTGTGAGGAGAAGGACGATGACATCTTCTGGGCCAAGAACAAGAATCTAGAGTGACTTCTCCTAGGCCAGGCTTCAAAAGTTATCCAAAGGAAATCCTATTCCTGCTTCTGATACTTCTCAGACTGCGCTTACGGTTTCAAGCTCTTCAACTACTTATTTTTCTTCTACTTTGATTCAACCTAATATTGTAACTACATAACCTTCTCCGCATTTTCATCCTCCTTCTACTGAATCCAGCCTATCCTTCTCCCATTTAAAATCTACATTTCCCCATCATATTCCCCATTTCAACCTCCTTTGTCGTCTTCAAAAAGCTCTTGTGAAAATTGAACAAAGGAACTTTCTTCTCAAATGCCGCTCCCATTCTCTCTTTCCTAAATTTATAGATAACTCATTTCACACCTTCACTATTTCCAAACCTCTCTCCTCAAAGCTGGAATATCCTGGCTTTAAATTTAAAAAATAATTTAGAATAGTATCCGACCGCACTCTTCCCGTCAGACAAAGGAAAGGTTTAAGAATCTGGAATGCATAAATCTTCTTCCAACCCGAGCATTGAGTCCGGTCCCTGCTCAAGCTATTTGTTTCGATCCCTGGCCTACAGAAATATTAAAGAAAAAATCGGTAATTTATTTATACGTTGGAAAAAAAAGAAGAAAAGAAAAGTGCTTTATTGCAACCAAAATTCGTACATATGATCAGTATAAATCGGTAAGAGCCAGTACGATATTCTTCTATCCGACCCAGAATGTATAAATAATAAATTATTTGTATGAATCTATTAGCTTTAAACTGTATCTCTACTCCTCTTCAATCCATACTTCACCTCTCAACTGTATATTTATTCTATATAAAAATTTGAATACGAAACGAAAGAGGACAGTAATATCGATTGATGCAAATAAGAAGTTGCTACTTTATCCCCACTGTATATATAACAGATGTTTTCTTTAAGACGGATCTCTGATTTTCTCTTTTTCACAATACAAACAGATACCCCCTCTGAGGAGCAAATATTTAATGATAGAGATATGCGACGTCAAGAATATATTTAAAGCAGAAGGGAATACTGCTATTGTGTTGTTGCTAGAACTCCGGATAATTTCTACCTGGAATATTTTCAACTCACTGAAAAAAAAATAATGTCGCTCACTTGTAAAATAATTCGTTTCTATGATTCATATTATTGATATATTTTAAGGGTTTTTTTTTTTTTTTTTTTTTTTTTTTTGGACGTTCATTGATTGAACGAAAAATTTACTTTTGTGTCCACATGCACCCAACTACAGTTTTTCGTGAATGTTTTTAGTGGCATTTGCGATTACTTAAGTAATTAATGAAACCCTGAATCTTTAGGATACTTATCCTCATTAATTATAATTTGTGAAATGAATTTTTTTTTTAATTTAATTATTCTAACTGTTATAAGGTTATATAGTTATTGCTTCATTATCTTATATACATATTTTAATATTTATTTTGTATAGTTATATTTTGTAAAGTTATATTTTATATTGTTATCAATAGTATTGTATGTTATCTTTTATATATATTTAAAAAAAAAAAAAACTGTAATTCGCATGGGATTGATCGTTTTAACATGTTGATTTTTATATTAAAAAAAAAAAAATGACTATTATGGTTTTTTTTTGGGGGGGGGGGTTTATTGTGCTATATTTATTTTGTAATGTAATATTGTCAAATTTCAAATTTAGATTGATTTAAGTACGCTGTGTATGTAGCAATCCATTCGAAATGGGCAGCACTGCTTAATAAAGTGTTTCTCTATTATATTTTATTGCCATGTGGATACCCTAAATTTAGAAAAAATATCTGGCGGTTGTGTGTGATTTCGTTTAATCTCCTAATTTGACAACCGTCGCCACAGTAACAGTACATCCGAAGTACAGAACCTTCTTGGGTTATTGTGGGATATTTTTTATTTTATTTTATTTTTTTATTTTATTAGTATACGAATAATTTTAATATTCTTACAAACAATTTTATTTTTATTTCTTTGTCATTTCGCTATCTTCAAAAAAACGATAATTTTAGGATATTAACTCAAAGTTTTCTAATATATTGTTTAATGAAATATCCTACTTTATGGAGGACCAATGCTTTATAAAAAGTATGTGCGGTTTTTTGAAATAATTTCTTTTTGTTTTATAGCTTTTAATTTTAAATTATGCATCATTTTCTTCAATAGCCTTTTGCTAACGAGTAGGGAGATCGGAGATTACCTTTGCTGACAACTACTTTCGTTTCTCATTAAAAAAAAAAAAGTCAGATGGTGTAAGGCCAAATTTATAAGAAAAGGCCATTGACTCTCCGAACCTTTAGACCGATCCAATATTTTTTATGTTTTTTACTGACCTAAAGAGTTTTGATCTAAAGTTCCCGGAAGGTGGGATGAAATATAAGATAAAAAACAATATTAATCCCCTAGAGAAGATATGCCTGTGCTGTCAAAATATAAATTGCCAAGGAAGAATCTTAAAACAATAAAAATGCGTTGTTAAAAAAAAAAAAATTAAGGAAATATTTATATCACTATTTGTTTATATTAACTTTCATTTTACTGTAATAAATAACTACTATTTTCATTTTATATATGAGTAAATATAATTATAATAAAAAAATTTCAATGATCCAAAAGACGGTATTATTAAGTATAAATATAATATAGTAGTATATTAATTAATATGAGATAAAGCAAAATCAGGACAAAAGGTTTGAAGTTTCGTAGCAAGTACCTATTTCTAATGCTCTCATTATACAGGGACTTTGTTAAAGTCTTTATGGCTGACAATAACTGCCAAAGTAGCTGTCCCGGGGCTTTAAGGAGACCCTGCTTAATACTTCATACTTCATTAAAGGGATGGTCCTCTTAATGTGACTTGTGATGGTGAAACTTTTTAAGTCTATAATAATTCAGAGCAAATGAAGGACGGACCTAGGATATGTCCTGTTTTATTATTGGGCGATTTGCTGAGGTTCGCAATGATTATGTCATGATTATTTGTGTTTTAGTTATTTTTATAAAGCATAGAATATGAAATAGATCCATGGCTATGGTTTTATATATTTTTAAATTATGTTTGGACTGTGTAAAAAACATATTTAAAAGGAAATCAGAAAAAACTGACTTGATATGAAGTCAGAAATAAGCAGTGCTGCTATTTACTCAAACATATGACATATACAGGGTGTTCGGAAGATCGTTGGCCAAAGAGGTATCTCGGGTATGGAGGTTCATTTTGAACCTATTTAAGGTCACTTACCTATATACAAAGACTTAGGGGTTTTTTTTTTTTTTTTTTTTTTTATGAATTGTTTTGAAAAAATAGCCAAAACCAAACATTTAAGCCTTATAACTTCGTTGTTTACTGATATATCAACGCCATTTTTTTTTGCTGTAATTACTAATAAATACATGTTAAATAAAAAAGATTATATGAAAAGAATATATGCAAAAACATATTAAAAAAAAAACAAGAGATCGTTAAATCTTGCTAAAGGCAAAAAACAAATTAAGAACTTCAATTAACTAGAGAAGTTTTCAAAATAATTTGGATTCGGCTGTTGCTTTATTTTTTTTTTTTTTTTTTTTTTAACCTAAACTTGAAGTTCTCAATTTTTTTTGTTCCTTTAACAAGATTTAACGATCTCCCGTTTTTTTTTTTTGCATCAAATCTTTTTTATTTTACATTTAAAATGTATTAGTAATTACAGAAAAAAAAAAATGGCGTTGATATATCAGTAAACATAAAAGTTATAAGCCATAAATTTTTGGTTTTGGCCATTATTTCGAAAGAATTCATTAAAAAAAAACCGTAAGACTTTGTATATTAATGGGATCAAATCATTACGTGTTTTGCTGTTTATATATAATTTATTTTAATATAAATTTAAACTAATAAAATAAATAAGCGTCTTAAGATTTCTATATAAATGTCTTTGCGATATAAATCATCAATAACTCCTTTCGAACTTGGGCTAAAAGATTAGTGACTTTAGAAATGGGATACTCTTTCCTCTGAGAGATATACTCCGTTTCAGGGACTATCTGAAAAGGAGACGAAATGAACCGTCTAATCCGTAAAAGAAGATGGGGAAGAGGAATTTAGTGGAGGCTTGTAAGGACTTGGGGGACGTAAAGCCGATCTCTCAATGAACAACACTCGTAGGGCAGAGCTTTTCCGCTAATACTTTCGAAATTTTGGTTCGATCCCTATAACGTGAGCAAGTGCAATACTAAATTATAAAATATATATAATGAATACTATATTTTATGTTTTTATCTTAACCCAGTAAGTTTACTAGATGTATCTCTTTTTTTTTATATAGTTGTAACGTTTAATAAATAAGTTAAAAAATAAGAATATTATTAGAATTGATGAATAATTGGTATGTATTTTAGAAAAGCTAGTTTTTAATGTTAAAAATTCATCATCATGTATGGTGTTCCCCGAACCGAAACTGAAACGCTGCTCTCTGAAGTAGTTTCTAAATACTTCCTCTGGTTTAATCCATGAGCTCTTTGTCTTCGTGTCAAAATAGCAGTTTTTAAATCGATTGATTTTCTCACTTACACTTCACTATCGCATTCGTTTACTTATTTTGCATTGTAATTTATTTTTCTATGCTCCTAAGCCTTGTAATTATTTCTTTGATTTGCTTGAAAGTATAGGAAAAAAACTGAGACCATACGCTACATAAATTTAAAATGATGGACAACACTAGCAGTCTACAATGAGAGAATGGAAAGGTGAACAGAATTTATATTTTCAAAAAATTACAAAAACAAAAAAATTAAAAATTAATATCAATCAGAAATATGAGTTTCTCTTAATTCAAATATATTCATATGTAAGTCTAAAACCATTAAGATAGAGGACGTGTGTAAATCAATTTAGTTAGCCAATAGTTATTTACTTATTTTGTCATAGTTAATTTTAGGTTTTATTTGTATTGTTGTTTTATTTGTGTTTCAAAATTTGTAAATATTTTTAAAATACTTAAATTAAGTAAATTTTTGTTATTTTTACTTTTAGTTCTCTGGAGTGCCAGCATATGTACAAATGTTAAAAAAAATAATATATAAGGTAGAAAGCATAATGCTATACAGCCTCTAGAAAAATTGCAAGGCAAAAGATTTCTGGCTGTGGAGATCAGCTAGAATCTCAAGTATTCAACGAATCCGAAATGAGGTTATAAGAAAAAGAATGGAAGTTAAGAGGAATATCCTGGAGGAAATAGAGGGGAGGAGAAGGAGAGGTAGGCCCAGGATCAGGCGGAGAGATGTGGCTGAAAGTATGACTGGTCGGGGAATAACGGAAGAACAGATGGATAGAGAGGAGTGGAGGAACTGTTTGAGGGAGGAATTAGGTTGAAGGAAACTTCGAATAGCGTAGAAAATCCTTTCAAAGAAGAAGAAGTTGTATGACATTCTATTTACATTTTACTGTTTATTATTTGTTATTGTTCTTAAACAACTATGTTTATTGTTTTTAACTACGAAAATGGGAATACCTGTTAAAGTTGCATTTAATTCTTACTTAGTTTTGAGATACATACTAGTATTTTATCTCCAAAAAGATAATATATTTTTGGTTTTTAAAAACTGAGGTCTTCGTACTGTTATATGAGGTGGCGAGTACTTGACGGACTCCTGCATTATCGTACCTTTATATATATATATATATATATATATATATATATGCAGGATATATATCAATATAATGGAGGCGCGGTAGCTCAGATGGGTAAGGCACTTGACTACCAAGCTCCCGGACCCGATTTTGAGTCCGACTGAAGGCAGAAAATTTATTTTCTGTTATTTCCGCCGTGAATCGAATTCGAGGTCGGGAGACCCTATTGGGGGTAAACCCAGTCTCTTAAAAAAGTGGGTACCCTTAAATGGGGAAACAACCTGGCGGTTGAGCGTGAATTCTAGCCAAATCACCTCCTTTCACAACCGTTGGCTCAGAAACAGTACAACCTACCCAAGTAATGAACCAGAGACCCTTCATGGGATGTAAGTGGTACAGGTTTTTTTTTTTTTTTTTTTTTTTTTTTTTTTTTTTTTTTTTTTTTTTTTTAATATATAAACTATTTTTCTGTTTTACATTTTCCAGTTGTTTTTAATTTATAAAAAAACGTATTTACTTTTGAGTACTTCTGGTGAGGTAATAATACGTAATATTTTTTAAAATAATATACGTTACTCTGTTTTTTAATGATTTAAGAAATATTTTAATTTTATCTTTCTAATTTCTATTTTTCGTATTTTAGACCTTTGAAAATAAGAATTGTGTGTTTGTATATATATCAGAACAGCAATACTGTTTCAACCCTGTTTGGATACACTGAAGGGTGACACAAATGAACAACTGGAGTGTGTAAAGGTTTGAGTGAGGCGTGAAGAGGACCAACCCAGAACTTGACCACGTCATTGGCTACATCAATATTTGACGGAGCTCTATGGTCTATATAGCCCCCATATATATAGAGCTCTCCAGCCTCTTCCACAATGTCCTCAAAGGATTCCAAATCGTATAGTTATAGTTTTCTGATCCTGATAATTAATAAAAAATATGAAAAGGTTTTTAATATTCATAATGCATGAGGTACAATCTATAAAATGGCTGACTAGAACCTAGATAAAAGAAGGGAGCCACCAGAGGAGAGACGCAGCCCCCTTCGATATTGGAAGGATAAAAACGCGACGTTGAGAGGCTAAAAAAGGTTTGTTTATCTACAGTGGGCTTTAGCTAGCTCCAATCTTTTTATCTCAATATTGGTTCTGCCCAACCCATCCCCCGTCCATTATTTTAAAAAGGCGATTGTTTCTTTATAGTTTCCATTATATAGTTTTTTTTATCTTTTTAGTGAATAATGTCATTCAATATCAAGTAACAAAAATAAAACTTTTTTTTTTTTTATTAATATTTACAACTGATCAGAATATATACATCAAGTAAATACGTGAGAAAAAATATTACAATTGCTTAGGCTTGTTTTAAAATTATATTATTTTAATTGTTTCAAATTAAAGCGCCAACTTTATTTTTATTTTATTTTTTTTCTTCACTTTTCCAGTTATGAAAAATCACACAATCCGGTAATTTGTAGTTTAGAAAATTGTTTTGTTTTTTGTTAATGTTAGGTGTTTAATTTCATTTATTGTATTCATCATCATAAAAAAAAAGCGAAGTATTCACTTCGTAAAAAAAAGTATTCGTGAGTTTAGCTGGACTTATATCTAGCATCATTTCATATTATTAATGTAAATTTCCCAATGTTCAAGTTGATATATTTTTTTTATTTTGAAAAGATTTTCTTTATTTCTTCTTTATAATTTTATAATCTTAAATTAACATCATTTATAACAATGTATTTAAATTCAACAGTACCTTTTAATTCATGATTAATTGTAAATATTTCTTTCTTTAATTGAATATTTTCAATCAAAGGTTTGTTCTTTAGTTTTTCTTTTAGTCTTTAGTTCTATGCCACATAACTGGAAAGGTTCATTTTCTATTTTTTTTTTCTTTTTGATATTTTGTTCAATTTTCTTAATTTTTTAAATTTAATAATTATTAAGAAAACTGTAGAACTGTCTAGAAAGGGGACAGTGGTAGGCAGCCAATAAATGTAAGCCCCTCTTCCCAACAATAATAACCATAAATAACGTAAAAAAAACAAAAAAAAACTACCCATATGTAGGACTTAAATAAATGATCTAAATTAGAAGGTCTCAAGGCGTCTTCTTTTCAGATGCCTCTAAGAGGTACCAGGATGGAGTGGGAAGCACGTTGGGAGACTTGGATTCGAGTGGATATGTAGCTTGTAATGAAGCGATAAATATCTTCATATGGAACATTTAGATCATTATGGATAAGTATATTTGGGACATATTTTTAGACACCTTGGAGAATTATTAAAAATAGAGTGGGAAGCAAGATTAGAGACTAGTGGATTTAAGTGGTCATGGAGTTCACTATGAAAGGGTAGGTACCTGTTTTCAGGTAAATATGGGATTGTAAGGGCTCCGTATATCCTAATAGGTATAGGTATTACTGCCTTGTTAATGTGTCTTTTGTAATTAATTGGAAGCTTTCAACGTTTGTCTAGTAAATGTTGCAACAATCTATTACTAAGGGTAGTTTCTTGTTTTAATCTTGTATGTGGATTCAAAGTAAGACGTTTGCCCAGACAAAGTCCTAGGTATTATCTTACCTATAGTCATTTGTTTCTATAAAACATGAAAAATAAAAAGCTTTAAAGCACTTTTCATTAAAATATATTATTACAGTAAATTAATTTTGAAGTCACAATCCCTGATGAGATTTTTTTTTTTTTAATTTTACAAATAAACAAAATATTTCATTAAAATAACTCCTGCAAGAGAGAAAATGTTAAAAAGAAAAT
This sequence comes from Euschistus heros, assembly GCA_003667255.2. Taxonomy (NCBI): domain Eukaryota; kingdom Metazoa; phylum Arthropoda; class Insecta; order Hemiptera; family Pentatomidae; genus Euschistus; species Euschistus heros. Next base: position 764,549 of record RCWM02000049.1, read on the forward strand.
TCAGAAATATTTCCGGCTTAGTTGTTCAAAGCACTGATTTCAGTGATGTATATAATCCTTGAATTCTCTGAATACTTTTAAATTATTTTTAATGATGTAGATATTCAAGGAGTTAAAATTAAATGGTACCATTAACGAAAAAAAATAATTATACTTAAAATAAAATAGTACGTACCTTTGCAATAGAGATGCTCTTTGAATATTCAACTGAAACAGAAAAACATATTAGTTAGAAATGCATTTATAGCTAAATTATTTTTTATTGAATAATAATCATATAATTTATTATTTGATAATAATAATGCATAAAGTAACTGAAGGTTCAATGCTGATGGCAGCAAAATTCTGTTCCCTACTGGGAACACCATGAAAACAAATCTACAGAAACGCATAAGCAATTAAATTTATCTTTTCATACATTGCTAGTTATTTTATATTCGTTCAATATTATGAGGAAACTATTTATATTCAATTAAATTTAAATATTTACGACAGTATTAAAAGAGTTCTCAATCAAGGGTGAAAAAGTATTGTCAAATAACAATTAACCATGTTATTCTTCAGCACCCATTATGTACCAAACACTTAGCACCTTCAACCGTTAACCATTATAACAAGCGATTATAACTCCTATCCTCTATAAAGGCAATCAAGGAGAACATAACGGTGCCCTCAAAGGCCATTTATTCGATAGGACAAGGGCTGTGACAGTTTCATTACCGAACGGCGTTGTAATGCTGAGTAACCATGAGTTGGCGGTTTCTTATTTGGTAGGGATAAATAATTTTGATTCACCATTATAACTGTTTTTTTTTTCATTTACCACACAATAAATATTATGCTGCCTTTATAAATATATAAATAAAAATATAAAAAATGATCTATTCAGCCTCACTAGAATAGGTTTGTAACCTGTCTTTCCTACCCTGGCTTGGTTGGATTACATAACGACGACAAGCCCTATCAAGCTATCAAAAAATAAAACCATTTTTTTATAGTTTTATGTTTAATGTTTATTGAATCGGCAAAGTATCTTCAGCAGTTGAATGAATAAATTTATTCTTTTAATTAACATTGAATCCTGATTTCAGTTCATTACGGATTTCCTAGAATCTGTTTAATTAGAAACAGATTTACCTCAGCTGATTATAGGCAAGGGTTCTCTGTTATCTAGGAATTATCCAAGCGAAACGATTCGGAGGAATTGCTTAACTTAAACTTAGCTAATTAGTTGCTAAGTACCGATAGCCTGAAATTATCTGTTTAAAGAACAAAGTGCAAAAAAATAGTTAACTGCTAATTATGAATCCCATCTTCAACAATTAACGGTGATTAAAATATCGATTTATAATTAAATAAAGAATCAAAATATGATCTATTAGGTTGTTCCTCATGAAATTAATAAGTAAATAAAAAAAAAAATAATAGATGAAAATATTTACCATCTTCTTCAATACACTTCTCCCAATAACTAACCAAGTGTTCAATGATAGATTTAAAAAAAGTTCGAGACACGTTATCTAGTCAGAAAAGTAATTTTTTAATGCCTAATTCATTTGTAAACTATTCTACAATAAAGTTATCTAGGCTCTGAAAAATGTGATGTCTGTAGGGGAGGGATCAGGAGAATAGGGGGGGGGGGGTGAGTCAGAACCTAATAAAACAATTCCTTAAATTTATTTACTGTCAGTATCGAAATACGAGATCAAGAGTTATCATGCAAGAGGGTAGGTCCTTTCTTGTTTAGTCCACTCAATGAGTGCTGAAATGAGGGGTGTTGAGTGCATGAAATATACAATAATTTTGACTTCACAGCTTCGTTAGTAGTAAGAAGGTAACCATACTGGAGAGAAGGTCCCAATTATGAGTTTTTAGATTATATATCGCAAACAGCGGACTCTAGATAAATATAGTTCAAATCAAAATTAAAGCTAATTAAATTTCCTATAAAATTTATTCTATACATATTTGTCGAGATTCCAACGGTTTTCGAGATATACTTAATTAAAAATCGATATTTTTTTAAATAATACCTCACTTTGAGGTAAACATTTGGTTCAAACATCAGAAAAGTATATATGGAATTAAAATAAATTTAATACTCTACAATTTTGATTCTGACATTTTTTCTAAAAACGATCGTGGAAGGTACTTGAAGCAAAAGTTAGACAAAAAGTGACGTATCATGTTTTTTCCTGAAAATCACCGATTTTTAATAACGTATTATCTCGTAAACCGTTGGAATTTCGAAAAATCCATATTGAATTAATTTTATCGGAAATTTAATTAGCTTTAATTTTGAATAGAAACATATGTTTCTAGAGTCAAGCGCTTTCGAGATATAATCAAAAAACAAAAAAAAAATTGAACTTCTCCCCCACCCCCACCGTTAGCCACCCCACAGGGGCGTGGACTTTTAGTATGTTTACTTTCTAACTATTCCTAACGAAAGTAAAAAAATATCGCATATTTTATGCATTCTACAATGTGTTTATTGACTGGACTACTTCTGAGCGTAGGTTGTTGATAGACCAAATGTAGATAACTTCAATATCTTTCTTGGCAATATGATGTTTAATTGATAGTTTTTCCCTTGAAAACAAACGACAAATAGTCCTTTCTATTACAAACGACAAATACTTCCTTTGCCAAAAGCTTAGTTCATATTACTTGATACCTAAGCTCTCATAAATAAAATTACTCGGAAATCGCGAGTTTCTATTTTCCCGTTTGAAAGTAAATTAAAATCTGTATGCCTACTTAGAGGAAAAAATAAACACTATTAGTAAATAGAGCATGAGTAGGCGTTTAGACGTTTTAATCCTCTCTAAACATTACGATTAAAAAAACAAAACAAATCGGATATTTCCTGTGGGACAACCCATAATGGTCAAAATATATACATCAAAAATCATAATGGATATGTATTCATTAATGTTCAACTAGCTCATTAGCTTTCAATAATAAATAAATAAAGCTTAATGAATCCGAAGGTACAATCATTGGCCTCACAATTCCCTTCAACCCTACTACAGCAAAAACCAAATTCACATAGATCATATCAATAAAATAATAAATCGATTCCATTGTTATAAGTACGGTAATACTAAAATGTCATTTTCAAAACAGTTGTAAGAGAGTAGTTTGAGATTAATACAGGTCAGAGGAAACAACCCTATAAAACTCTCTACCTTTGATAAAACCCATGCCTGCCTCTGAAGTTTTTATAAGGACATCCTGCATGCCCTACTTTGACAAGAATGAGCATAGCATAAAGAACCTTTATCCCCACTTTATTAAAGGTCTTTTGAGGTAGGGAGCGGTTACTCATTGTTTTAATATTTTATTACGGGGTTGATATCAACGTTATTTAAGCTTTTACTCGTATTTTGCAAACTTCAACGCTGTTTCTTTAAATTGGCTTTGATTTTGTATTGTTCAAGTTGCGTCCACGGTACAAAATAAATAAAAATCAGTCAAAAATAAATGATACGGTTTCTTTAACTCGAGATTGAATATTTTAAAAACCGTACTTAAAGCCGTTTTTCAGGGTTGGATGTCAAAGCTTATAAACCTATTTCAAGCATGGAATAATTAATTGGTTTTGAATCATTAATTATTGATAAGAATCTGATGCGAATGATTTAGTTCCTTGAATAAGAACAATTCCTGAGTTTGATTTCTTCATTGTTAAAATCTTATCAGCTACTGTATATAAGCGAATATCTTGAATGCAATAATAGCGTAAAGATTTGCATGTCTGGAATTGAAAATAATTGAAAATAATTTTCAAAGTTATTAAAAATGTTTAGCATAATGCACAGGATTTGCCAATGTAGCCGGAATGCAAGGAAAGACGAGAAAATAAAAGGGATGCGATCGTAACTATCAACAGTTTTAAAAAGGATTATAGTGTTTGATCGTGAATTTCAAATTTATAACATATAGTATAGTAAAGTAACCCCAAAGTAAAGTAACCCTGTTCTTTAGGAGTTTTATACTTGGAAGGGAAGCAATATTGTTACTGCGAATTGATTACTGTGTTTTTAAACCCTAAATTACCAACTTAGGAAGAACTGTCCCTAAAGACAAGTTATAATGACTCATTGAAAATTCCTTGGACTTTTAGCTCTAAATCCTGTGGGGTTATTAAAAGAGAAATATGGGAAGAAAGATCAACGGTGGGTTTTGCTCAGGATTACAAGAGGGTCGAATTGGCAAGATTCGAGGGATTATGAAAGGAACGGTGGGTTGGCAACTGCCCTCCCAAGTTGGGTTTGTTCACAATTGGATTTAGACCAATATCCTTAGAGGAAGATGTTCCTTTTAAACGAAATAGTTTTATTAACTAAATAACACTATGTAGAAAATCCAATATTACTACAAGTAGTTCTCATACTCGTTAAATTTTCAAGTATAATACTTATTGTATAATACTGTATAGTTTTCGTAATTTTACGTATAATAAAAATGTATAAAATTACATGAATCCTATAAGAATTATAATAACATAAACAGATGAACTTGTTTATTGCTTAACAAAAATTAATTTTTCCATTAGCACACTAATCTATTTATTTATCAGCAATGGAGTGCCTCGATTAAGCGTTAGTTCAAATGTTTTCAGTGGAAATTCAGTCTTATTGGAAAAAATCTTTTTCCGCATCCTAATCGGTTTGTAAAATCAACAAAACTATAGCTTCCTTGACAAGCGAAAGTAAGAAGAGCCTTTTTTGGAACTACAAAAGATTAATCCATCATGAATTTTTTCTTGATGGATTTACAATAAACTATACGTCAACTACGAACGAGCTCTGTTTCAGCAACACAATACCGGAAAAATTAGACAAAGGAAAAGTAAAAAAATTATAATGGTATCGAACTTTTTCCATATCCACCAAAGTGGCCTCATCTTGCTCCATCAGGTTTGTATTTGCTTTGTTCACTGGCCGACTTCTTGAATATGAAAAAATAGAAAAAAAAATAAATAAGAAAAAGAATGGTTTAGGGTTTAGGGGATTTTTTAATCCCAAAGAGTGGTCCCCTGAAAGAGACGTAGGAACAGGATGAAAGATAGAAAATGGCAGTGTAATATCATTATTTTTTTTTTTTAAATTATATGTCACATTAAAGAAAAAATATATTAATATTTTACTTAGGGTATGATTGATGGTATGTAATGTTTTTTATTTGAATATTAGTTCCGAATGTTAAACATATAATCAGTTCTAAAAATATCATATTCAATAATTATATATAATAAAATTGTTGAAAACCAAAAAAGATTTTTGTTTAAATAATGAATATTTCCAATAGTCCCATGTTAATTTATATCCATTAAAAACAGAAAAACCGTTCAATCATAGGGAAAACCTCAGGAGCTACCCATTTACCTGACTAATAGATGTAGTGATAAAAATGTTTTTACTTACCCAAATATTGCTTAACTGTTTTATTTACATAACTACCCAACGCCCACTTTCGTCTCTTTATGATCAGATTTATTTATTTCTTATTTTATTAGAAATTGTTTTGAATGTTAAACCTTCATCATCAGTTCTAAAAACATTCAAATATTCAAACCATCAGTATACATGAATATATAATCTAAGTAGCAAAGTGCTAATGTTTTGAAATTTTTGTACGTTTTTAGAAGTGATTATGAAAGTGGCCGATAAATCATCAATCCTAAAATTTATTTAACGTAAAAAAAATTTTTTTTTTTTTTAGTCACCCAATTATATAGGTCTATATATGTTAGGAAAACAATATATCTTCTACGACTCGAAAAGGTTATTTTATTGTTTCAAAGAATCGAGTCACACGTTATAAGGACATTATACGATCTTATACGATAAGGGATCCCAGTTCCGAGAGAAAGAAATAAAAAAGAGGGAGAAGTAGGGAGTAAAGAGGGAAAGAGGAGAGGAGGAATGGCCCCTAAGCCTGACCAATTGCCACAATTCTCCCGTAGCAGTGTTGCTTTCATTATCGTAAATCTCACCAACCTGATCTTAACAGTTTACGTTCTCATTTGGGCCTAGTCAGGCTGCTTCATCATTCTATCTCTTGTTCCCTGTATTCGCTAAAACCAAAAAAAAAAAAAAAAAAAAAAAATATCCGAAGGAAAAAAATAATTATTGTCATAAAAAAAAATAAGTGGCTAATATTTTGACATCGATATGTCTTTTGGCTGGAGCTCTATAGTTTTTTGGTGTAACATTTATTTTAACTTCATTTTGAAACGTTGTAGTTCGTTGACCACAGCACCCTTATCAAAAATTAAATGGAGAATGTTTTATATTTCTAACATAAAAGGACCTACCGTTTAGGAGCAGATGTTTATATTCCTTTATGATATTTATTACAGTATAGTACATATAATGTATATAGTAAATGTGTGGACAATTATTACATTGACGTGTCAATAACTTGTAAATAAATACTCATTAATAGCGCTTTAATAGAATTTTTACATTAGAATGTCTCTAGCTTCTTTTCAGACAAAGGAGATGGAATGAAAAACAAGTTGAATGACTAGTGTATTTGAGTGGTAATCAAGTGTACTATGAAAGGAAGATCTGGAATATTAAGTTCTTAATGAATAAGTTTATTTTTGAAAAAATAAGGAGGACAGAGTTCTCGAATTATTATAGACTGTAAGGATTGGATACGAGACGAATTAGATTGTTTAGTTGAGCCCCAAAGCTCAACTACTTATGTAAAAATAGGTCTAATCACTGTCATGTAAATGAGATTTGTAATTAGTCGTTAGCATTGAACATTTGTCTAGTAAATTAAGAAAAGTTTACATTAGAATCAATACCGCGCCAACGGTAAAGCTCTGGTAAACAGAAGCTTCTCACCCCTGCTCTATACTAAAGAAAGGTTTTCATATAAGAATAATATTCTATGAAGTTTTTATTTATAAAAATTAAAAAAAAAAAAAAAGTCCTGAATGCGTAGAATATAGAATACGATACCAAAAGGGAAACTTTTCCTGGTCAGGTTATTGGAAAGACTTCAAATTAAATAATAATGAACGGAATTCTAACAAGAGAGATCTAGAAAATGATTGGAAAGCTCAAGGAAAAACGGAAACCCTCGTTAACAAGTGCTTCAGAACATCTTCACAATTTTCCGGAACGATTGAGCTTAGAAAATAATTAACAGATTTATGTAACGGCAATACCTAAAAACTTGTATTAAAATATAATAAAAATAATAAGGTATGGAATAAAAAACTCTATATAAAATTGTGTAATTATGTTACAATTATATTTTAAGCCTTATAATTAAAATATAATACTTAAACGTCCTATTTTATTTTTAAAAATTTACATTATTTATTGACATTAACAACTGTATAGGTAAATACATCTAATGAGTGTGAACGATTATTATGCAATGACATGTAAACGTCGTTATTAAATCGAAAATTAAAATTTTCTATTAAAATAGTGTTTTAATGATTGTAAATCATTGTTTCATAAAACAATACAAGGGAGTATTATTTTAATGGTATGAAGCTACTAAATATTTTTATGTCCTTCAGTTTATTTATATTTTAATTATTATTGTAACACATTATTTTTGTTTTTGTTTACATTAAGATGTATTTTATGTAAGCGTATACATAAATACATACATATTAATGATACTTCCCAGTTATAATGTTAGGATTCTTGTGGATTTTATTATAATATATTATCTAGGGTATTTTTATTATTTTTTCAAATTTTCATTTAATACAATAATTAATACTTCATATAGTTTAATTGTTTGCTCATGTACCATTATTCTACTTCTGATTTTTTTAAAAATATTTTCCCACTGCACTAAGATATAAGAGAAAAAAATGTGATCAGGAAAATATATAATACTTCATTATTTAATAATACGAATATAAAGATTAATTGGGGAAAATCCAAGTTTTACGAATATTCCATAAAAAAATTTAATAATTCGCTATGAACGGTATAGTAGAAATGTGTCTATAATCACAGTCAGTCTATAATCGACAATCTAGTTGTGAGTCTCTGATATGTTTTTTTTTAAATTTTTTTTCCACAGTTTGAAGATAGCGCAAATAATAATCAGTGATGTTCATTATACATTCTGTAATTTACTGTGATCCGTTAATAAAAGAAATGATTAAATATTGCATTTATGTCTTTGTAATAGTTCTTATTCTATAAAAGTTGTTTGTGCCTACTTATTAAAAAAAAAATTAAATCATTAAGCCAGTGTTCAGAGTAATTCTAAAATCCTGTTTTATCCTGTATTTTGCTATGTAATATATTTTTGAAAAAAACATTGTCTAAACCCATTCATTAATCCTAGCCCAAAATTCCAGCGGTAAAATAACAGATCCTAAATAAACCTAATTATTTAGCGAATAGATGGTTAGATATTGGTTTATACATGAAATACAAAACAAAAATCAATATTTAAAACAATATATGCTCATACGGCATTTCAATAAACAATTTCCTAAAATTTTGTTTGACTTTCCTCTTTGAAACTAACTATAAAGAAAACATTGGATGAAGTTTGCACCCTGATTAGTATCTGAAACTATAATATCTAGCAGTTTCATTTCAGGATTTGATAAACTAGTTTTGTTGAAATATTATTTTTAAAGTCCCAGTTCGTATAACTTTGTATTATTCAACAATTTGAATATAAATCATTTCATTCAGACAGATATAGATATGACTTTACTGGTATCCTCATAAAAATAAATATTCATTGATCATTTTCAGAATTTATGTTTTAATCATAAATTTTCTATATATATCTTCTTCTCACTTTACTGCAGTCTTGGCCTCCTCTAAATAAATGCCAGTCATCTTCATTGATTCATTGAAAAAAAAAAAATCTTTTGCAAAGATCACTTTATGTTTGAAATCTTCACCGTAGAATTTTCTCAATAACTTGAGAGGCACATCATCGGGATTCATCCTCTTCATTATTTCTCCGCCTCCATGTCTCCCCCTCCAGGATGGCTCCATAGATCCTGCGAAGGATTTTCCTTTCCAACCCAAGGAGGGCAAGCTCGTCGTTTCTAGTGATGGTCCAGCATTCCGAGGCATATGTTAGGACAGGTCGAATGAGGGTCTTATATAGTCTTATTTTTGTGGACCTAGATAACAACCGGCTTTTCATATAGTCCTGTAGACCGAAGTATGCCCTATTAGCCATCAGCATTCTTCTATTAATTTCCTGATGTAAATTATTATCTTGGTTCACTTGCGTTCCTAGGTACGTAAAGCTATCTAAACATATATTATCATCACCATAAATTTAGAAAAGAAAATTTAAGGTCTAAATAAAAACTGAGATCTAAAGAGGTATTAAATTCTGATTAATTGAAAAATCCTTGTGCTTAAGATGTTACGCCAAGGCAGAGGAGAATGGAAGATAAAATACCAAATTATGGTGATGAAAGACACCGGGGAGTCAGTAAATCTCCTTAACGCCCCACTTGACCGGGGTTGATTCAGGTAACAGCTCCGAGATCCATCAGGCTCTATAAAACTGTTTCCTTAACTCTCAAAGAGATGAATGTTTCTGAGGATGGAGACATTAGTAGAACTAATCGTAACTCTATTAGTATTGATTCATGCATTTAAATACAATTCACATGAGCTGAAAAATCGATCAAGTAAATATATTTAAATATATATAACCGTGAAGACTGGTTATCAATGCTAGAGCAAGCCAAGTCTCTATTATCTGGGACTTAGCGCTATATTGTTAATAATAATAATGTAATAATTTATAAACAGGAACTATTTATATCAGCTGTATAATTATATAATCCAGCAAAACAGATCAAATAATAAATAAGGTTAGATAATAAAATCGATATAGATCAAATCGTTGCCTACTTAACGCTGTTCACAGAACGTTATAAAAACCAAAATCTATAAGATCAGACTTGACACAATCATTTTACTTGACTCATGATCTACAACTCAGAAGATTAGCAAACTCTTTACCAAGCAATCTATATCCACCCTGACGTTTCATACATATTGCAATCATCATGTTGTTTTAATTTTAAATGTACTTATTTAGATACCTTAAACTCATACACATTGATAGCATCAAGTAATGGGCAGCAGAGTGAACTAATGGAAGTTAGATAAGAGACTTAAGAGGTCAATGAATTCCTTTATAAAATTTATTTTTGAGCTTCCAAAAATGCCATGGTATTTTCACATTCCTTCAGTATTTTTCTGTTCAAATATTTAAAATAAAAAAAAATTAAAAAAATTACTTCTCTAATTTGTGTTTACGCATTGTGTTATGTCTTTGGAGAACACCCCAGGAGGATCAAAGCAAGGATATACATGGTACATTTTTTTCGAAAAGGTATATATATATTTACATTAGCATGTACAAATATTTAATAATAAAAATAATATTAATACACATAAGACTCTAGTGTGAGCTTGAAGCGGGATTGTAATATTAGACATATTAATATTGATAATTAGTATTACTGTTTTTTTTTTGTTTTTTTTTAGGGCCCGTAAAAACGTGAACCATGTTAAAACCTTCTTATATTCTCTCTTAGCCAACTTTCTCATCGAAATCCTTCATGCACCTTGTTTCTGAATCCAGTACCAACTTTATTGCTTAAGCTTTCCCACTCACTTCTTTAAAATGCCATTTATTTCTCTGCCTTCTCAATTATCAATCTTTCCGAAAACGCGTCAAAATTTAAATAAGTACTTGTTTATTCGTTTAAATCCTTATTCTTATACACTATGCTATGCCTTGGTTTATAATTTATCGATTTTTATTTTTGTATAAAATTAACGCAGCCAGGTAATAACACCATTTTTATAGGGTTATTCTTATAGACAATCTATCCTAGAATAAAGATTATCACAATCAAAACAATTTTTTGGAGAAATAAATGATGATTTTATTGAGAATGCTATACGAATGAAGGTGCTTTCAAAATAAGTAGTGTTGTATTGATAAGAAGTAAATTACTATTGATTAAATTATTTATTTTTTTTTTTAATATTTAACTTTCATTATAAATTATGAATACATCTACACATATTTAAGTTGTTTAATAGTAGTCTATTTTAAGTTTGAGACTGGTTTACTTTTTCCTGGTACAGCACGTAATTTTGTGAATTGGAAGGCAATTATGTAAGAAATAAAAAAAAAAAGAAAAAAATGTATTGATTAATATTAAGCTACGATTAAGTTTTGCTCAACTCTGATATATTCCAATGGATTTTTGAAAATTGAAATATAATACCGTAGCCACAGCAACCGCATTACTAATTGTTTCTTTTCTTTTTTTCTTTTCTTCTCAGACATGTTATAAAAAGCTTACCATGAATGAGTCATTACTGAATAAAAATATATATGTTTACTATCCCGTAGCCATTACATTGTTTACTTGTTTTCGAGGCTGGATAGACATCAGTGTTTTAGCAATTACAGATAACCGATGAAACGTCACTCTCGTGTGATTGGTCGCAAAAGGCTAGATTGGTTATGTAACGCAACGGGCAATCATCACGGACACATTGTATCGAGGAAATTAAATTATTCAATTAATGGTCTCATAACTTGTCACAGCAAAATTTGATGTGACAGATAATACAACTGGGGGTGTGATATCGTCGCCATTAGGTAAAACTAACAAAAATGAAAAATCGATTTTTTTTTTTATTTCGTTCACTTATTGATGTATTCTACAAAATATGCTTAGAGTAAATTTTTAGATTGGAAAATTGAAGGAGGAAATCAGTAAAGGCATTTTTACGAACATCTAGCATTTTACCACAAGTTAGGCTGAGTAGAATACAACGGCAAACGAACAAAATAAAAAATGCGTTTTTCCACATTTGTTAGTTTTACATAGATCCAAATGCTATTTCAATTATTTTTTTTTATTTTTTTTATGTTGCAACATGAATGTTACAACTTACAGATTAGTAAAAATATATAAATTAAAAAGACGGAGATATTTAAAACACCGTTTACATAATAAATTTTATTCCGAAACTTAGGTTAGAAAAAATATATTAATTTTGTTATTTAAAGAAAATTACAAAAAAAGCTCCAATAACCTAAAATTGGCAGAATTATAATTTTACCCTAATTCTGAAGTTAAATGTTAAACTTAGTTACTAAGTTTGTTTAGTATTAATATTATTGAATCTTTGTTTAATAATAATATTATTATTAATTTAATTATAAAAATTAAACATTTTAATAATAAAAAAATACATACAATCGGCTCCTAAGCATGTGGTTGGTACTAATATGAAATCATACAAACTAATATCACTCTACTAATTCATGGAAATATTTTTATTTAACTTTCAAAATTTGTTAACTTATTTTTTTTTTTTATCTCGTGACAATAAGGGATGATAATAGAACGTAACTGGCATGTTAGTTATTATGAAAGTCTGCAGCCAGCGGTACTTGCTCCTAACACGATCGTTAATTCATTTTATCCGAGTAGATCCTTCAACCAACTTCTTTTTAGCATTCTTTAGGCGTTTTTGGGAAAGTTTCTCTAGGCAAGGGTTTGTATTAGATTGTAGATAAGTCTATAGAGTTTGTCATTAAATCTTTCGTACGAAGTTTGGAAGTTATCATGTACCATGGGTAAATGTTACTCTGTTAATATTTTGTTATTGAAATACCTGGGTTATAGTGTAATGAGCTTTAATATTTTTGACTGGAAAACCCATTAGGGCCGTATGTTTTCATAAGTAAGTATTTAGTTTTTGTCGAATATTTAAAGTTGAACGGTATTTTAGAAGTGGAAATAAAAACCTTTGTGTAATAATAACTTAACTAGGATAAATAATTCAACTTTCAAATTCGGTACACTTTGTTAATGTATAATAAAGTTGTGGGAATGTTTTTTAAAATGTACGTTAAGCGAGCGTATACCTATACTTCACCGGTATTGATTTAATCTTATACAGGTGATAACAGAAAACTAAAATAATTAAAAACTTGTGCATGAGAATCATCAAGGACTCAATATTAACAAACATGCTCCGCTAATTTGAACTTCCTACAATACAGCAATTTTACAAAAAATCAAACCAACTCCTATTTGTAGAATATATTAAAAAAATATCGTAATCTTAGAGAGTAACACACAAAATAGCTAATCGTGTGTTATTTATGCATGATCTGTCATCTTTCTGTATTTTTTAATTTTTATTTTATTCAATTCTTGTGTATATGTGTTTATAAATAAATATATATATATATTTTCCAGAAATCGTTTAATATGGCTGGGTACGTTGCCCACAAACATGCAATCCTAATGCATTGTAATTAACAATTAATAAATACAAATTTTATTCTTTTTAATACGTGATGAAATAATTAGATAATAATATAAAGTCTTCTTTAAATGGCTTATAATTTAAACATCAATGCAGGAGATTTGTAATACACTTTTGATATAGTGAAAAAAATAATTGAACATATTTTTAACTCCGAAAATGTGAAAACAAATAAACTAGAAACGAATAAAAGAGGAAGAGTAAATTGTAATTTATGATTAGAATATAAAACCAGGATCTGATTCGAAAACGTCAATACAAGCAAAGCGTCTCTGACTGTTTTTAACGGAAATTTATAACTTTTCAACGGCGATCCAACTTTTTCAAATTCAAATACTGACTTAGGTCAAACTGATTTCTTTTCTTATATATTTTTATACTGTATGAAAAAATATGTATGTATGTTTATATATATATATATATATATATATATATATATATATATATATATATATATATATATATATTATTTTTTTTTTTTTTTTTTTTTGTGTGTGTGTGGGTCGTATATCTATTTTCACATTACAACGTCCTCAATCTTTTATAATTAAATAATAATATACTGACAAAAATGAAATTACTGAATTTAAGAATTATAAATAAAAGTAATTTTATATATTTTTATATTGTATAGTTTATATTATTTATATATATAGTATAATTCTTTCTGTTCTCTTTCTTTTCTCTTCTTTTTTACTGTACATATTGAGTGAATGGAGTCATAAAGCCATCTATATTAGTTATTGCCCACATTTGAGGCAGACTGCAATAATTACTTAATAAAAGTAAATATATATATATATATATATATATATATATATATATATATATATATATATATATATATATATATATATACATATATGTATGTATATACAACTTGCTTAAACGATCTACCATCTTAATATATTAGTTATTTTCGTATAAAATCTTTTATTTAGCTTTCGTTTTAAGCAATTCCCCTAAATATCAGGGCGCAGACCATTTTCTTCTCTTGAAATATTCAGGACTACCAACACCACCGCCGCACGGGCAGCGTTAATTTGTGATCTTATGAATATGAAATGCTCGTACCCGTTCTTGATTGCAATTATCCGACGAGATAATTAACGTCATCACTTGGTATCTCGTGACGAAATAAGTTACGACACGATGAAATCTTAAAGCTGTATTTTCTCGAAACGGTAATTTTCGATAATCGAATCATAAGAGTTAACGATTCTTATGGAGTAAGCGCGGGAAGAAAAAATAATTAATTAAAAACTCAAAAACTACATCCGCATAGTCAGATATGTTTATGTCTATGTACCTCCAATATATATCTTATAGTATTGGAGGTACATTCGAATTTTTTTAATATCTAGAGTATCTTATAATAAAAATTATTAATTTCAAATACATAGTTACTCGTCTTAGTACATTGATCGATACAAATATTATAAATAAATAAATCTAATGTGTTATATTCTACAAATATTTTTTTTCTTCAAGATTCAACATAAAAACATCATTACTAGAAGAAAAAAAAATACACTAAAAATATTACTAGTAAAGAAAAACCTATGATTCAAATCCGACACTAAAATAAAAATATTTTGAATATAAGTTCAAGTTAATGGGTACTTACTCACAATTCACTTCAATTAGTGTTCAAGTAATGGATTTAATAATAAATAAATACAGAATTAACTGATCCCTTAATCGAACCAACTCTTTAAACAAGGAGTTAACTGTCGGAGCACCAGACGTCGACTGAGATAAGAGCGGCCGAGGGTGAGCCGAATATGCGAACCGGTTTCCCGAGGCCAAGGCCGGTCAACGCCAGTGCGCAGGCTTACGTATCAACATTATTTATAATTATATATCGATAATATTTATATTAATATTCCTCTATATTTTTAATTATTTCCTCGTTTCGTTGTCTAAATTATAAATAATAAATATTCAATATCATGTAAACGTAATTTGTATATACTGCTACCGTTTGGTTCATGTACTAGGTTGATGCAAAAAAAATGCAGGGTTTTATTTCCGTTTAGTTATTAATTCCAATTGTGTAAACAAAACTAATCCACAATGCTAAGTTATACACACCATTTTAAAGCCTATTTATCTCACTTACTTCCCTATATAATCCTTTTTTTTTTTTTTTTACGTTTAATTCAGTCCATTCAGTGTCTCCAGACAATATGACGTCTGGTAGCGATTTTCGGCAAATTTACTTGTATGAGTTCAAACTCGGTCGAAGTGCTGCGCAAACGGCTTGAGAAATTGGCGGCCAGGTACCATTAATGAATCTACAGCGCACCGATGGTTTCAAAAATTCCGTAGAGGAAATTTTGATCTTTCAAACAAAGAAGGTGGTGGACGTCCCTCTGCTATTGACAACGACCAGTTAAAGGCAATAGTTAAAGCTGAGCCCACCAAACTACTCGAGAAATTGCGGAAGAACTCGATGTGGATCAGTCAACATTCGTACGCCATCTCAAGGTAATTAGAAAAACAATCGATGTTTTTACTGAATACCAAAAAACTGCATTATTTTTGCATCAACCTAATACAATAGGATGGAGAAAAAAACGGAAAAAATAAAATAAATAAACAAATAAAAGAAGGTGAGAATCTGTAAATCACTGACCCGGGAATAGTGGCGAAATTGCATATAATCAATTAAGTGAAAATTCGGTACTGAAATATGACGGTCTTCAGTCACAAAAAATCTAAAATACCAAAAATTCAAGTTATATTATTTGCAAAGCAATATTTTCCAGTCAGGAGAATTAAAAAAATAATAATAAATAAGTGTCATCTTTGATTTGAAGGTAGTGAGTTCTAAAAATTTCTTTAGCGTTTGTACCTTATAAACCTAGTGATAAATTTTTAATATACTTTTTTTTTTTTTTTTTTTTTTTTTTTTTTTTTTTTTTTATATTATTTATTTTTTTTTTTAAATTCGGCTAGAGAAAACTTAAACAATTTGAGCGACCTCTAGATGACATAATGTAACAATGAAAATTCAACTCAATTTTTTTTTATTTCGCTATTTCCCGTATTAGAAATTCTCAGATTCTCAAACTTTTTTTTTTTCGTTCCACCCTAATGCACAACCACAATCATGGACAGAAACCTTCCATACATTGAATTACATATACCGCGTCAAAACACGGCCTCTTCAAAACTTGGCGGAACATATTTTATGGGTACTTCAATACAATGCGGTAAAATCATAAACATTGCCGATCAGTGGATGAAGCCAGGAGAAGATTGGTACTGTATATAAGAGAAGAGGCATTGTGTGTATACTTTTGAAAAATTATTGTAAGTTATACCCATTAATATTTTTTTTGTGAAATAAAATTTAATTATATTTTCTTAAATTGCAAAAATATTAAAGTAAGATAAATAGCAAATTGATTAAATTATTTTTTTTTATTAACCGTCCGAATACCACGGTCCATGTGTAACGTAGAACATGAAGTTCCCTGAGGGACCCCATTCCAAATTTTGCTTTTTGGTGAGATCTAATGTATCGGATAGTTCAAATTTTCTCACTTCGCACCTGTTGACACTGTGAAAAAGATTATAATATGTTTAAAATTAAAAAAAATTAAAAGGTAAAGCAATAGCCCGTCATGCCATCCAGAGTATCAATTTCGACTTTTGAATCATTGTAATGTTTTATAATTTCAGGAGTCTTATTAGCAGTTTTGGTGTTGATTTCTCCAGTATCGTGATCAGTTGGGAGCAATACTACATATGTGTGACATGGGAAACTTTGCTTCACCTTAATTTTCGAAAATTGAAAAATATAATGGCAGTCGTCTTGAAGGAAGAAACTCAGGGGGTATAAAAGTTTTATTTTTTCTCTAAGTCCCACAGTGTTAGTTTTCTATATATTAGTTCTTCAGCTAAATCGAGTAATGTAAGAAAAAATTATCAGTAGTGATCCCATATTCAGCACCCAAGATATTCACAAAATTGAGAACCATTCATTATCCTTGATTTTTTTTCCGGTCTTCCTTGCTAGATGTGAAAATTTTGGACTTCATGCGTAAATATTTTTATTATGTGAGGCATTAAGCAAATATGAAATCAAAAAAGGAACGATAAAAATAAAAAAATCGGTACGGCTTGGCACGGAGGCTCCACGGTTTATAGGAATCACTGCGTAAATTTAAACTAATCAGAAAAATATATATGGAAACTATAGTGGTCGGTTTAAAAAGAAAAGTCACCGAGGAAGAAATATGACCTTCCTGTATTTCAACATATTTTCATTGAATTGCCATGTAGTGTTTTTAATATGTTTTATACATTTGTAATATTTTTGAGAAAAATGCAGTAAAGTTTTAATTTAACGAAATTAGAAACTTGCTATTTCTTATGTCTGGACCACAAAGTTAAATGTGGTAATTGAGTTTAAATAACCTGATTTTAAGAAAATTTAATTTTCTTCCTATTGAGCTTATTGAAATTGCTATGTTTAATAGTTAGAAAATATAATTATCTGTCAAAAAGTAGTAATTTCTTGAAAAAAACATAAAAGTGAACATAAGTTGAGAATACAATTATTAGTATTATTATTTTATAGCCAATGCCCCTTTACTTAACTTAATTAAGTGAAGGGCAATGGAGTTTTTATTCATAAACCACGCTAACAGTTTATTGGTTGAGGAAAATCAACAGTTACAAATAACAGAAAAGTCAAACACCCATGTCTGGTCTCAAAGTTAAACAAGGGTCAGAAGAGTTAAAACAATAGTGTTATTATATTTTCAATTTTAATCTGAAATATGACTTTTTCATTAACATTTTAAAATATCATAACATATGAACATGAGTAAAATTTTCTTTTTTTTTTCATGATTCAGTATGAATTTAGTAGAGTTCATCATTTTTTTCATAAGGCGATGTTTCGATCAACATGTCCACAAAAAATGTTTATTGTTATTTCGTTTTAGATGTTCGTTAGTTCGTTTTAATGTTAGAGAAAGAAAGTGTGAGTTGATTATAGGCGTGAACATGAAGAAAAAAAAGATGTTTTAAGTTCAATATATACAGTCGATATGGTAATTTCTATCAATCGCTAATTCCATAAATAATTTCTCTAACTTCTTACTAATTATTTAGATAAATATTTTTTATAATATTAGCACTATCGTTGAGTTCCATTTTGAAATGAGGTACAAAAAATTTTCCTTTGAAATTTTCGGTTAAAATTAATCTATTGTTATATCTACATATATATATTCTGCAGCTTATAGGTAATTGACTATACATCTCTGATTATTATTAAGCTCTTGAATTGGGTTGTACTATCAATATTCTACATTAATGTAATTTTGCCTTCACTCCTGACGATGCACAAATAGGCGAAAGGTTGAGCAGTTAGTTATAGACTACTGTTTAGGAAAATTAATCCTTTGTGTTGGAATATACCAACGAAACCTGTCCTGCTATTTCATTCCGTTTAGCTTTTAAATTAGGACCATGGACTGACCTCTTGTTTATTTTCGTTAGTGACCTATTAGCTTAAGTAACAGTTAACACTAAACCTACCATGACATGTCAAATAACCCTTTTTGGACTTTTTTGCAGAAGTTCTCGGAAACATTCAATCAATTGATTTTTAAATATCCACTCTCTCTTATTGTGTTTTTTACTGAGATATTGTAGTAGAAATATACAGGAAATGTTAGTAGGTTTAGTCTTAAGTTAACAGCGAAGCTATATCAACTCTACAATATAAGAAATAAATATTTTTTTTTTGCATCTAATTAAGAGTAGGGGAGACTGTTGAACCTTGGAACACTTTTCTGATTTTTGGTGATGGTACAATTTAGCTCATATAAGTGTTTTTGTTCTGGTGGCCCGTTGATGTAATTCAAACCAATAGTTAAAAAGGATCAAATACCCAATGTTTAGTGTTTTTTTTGAGTATGAGTAGCAAAATTCGAAATAAGGTTTTTGTTTCAAGGTACAACAATGCTTCTGTACCTTGTAACAGCAACTGTTCTTCCTTGAAACAGGAGTAATATCAAAAAATAAATTCCAGAAAACAAAAGGGTATTTGTATTTTTCTTTTAGCATTTTGTTATATGGCAAAAAGTAAACTTTATAAACTTGAATGACATACTAATAGAATTAGAAAATTGAAGGGCAAACTAGAAAATGTTGATTCCTTCCTTACTTCTCAGCATTTTAAGTAGGTATACTGCAAAATCAAATATGAAAAAAAAATTAGTTTTTTTTAGGTACAAGAGGTTTCCAACTCCTTAATGCTCTGTTTCGAGGTATAAGATCCTTAATGTTTTAAGATAAAATATGACACGTCCTTTGGAGAAAGTGTATGCGAATCAGTCTACATTCTATCTTCATCCCGAATCGATTGGACACCTTCCCAAAGGGTATTTAATAGTGCACCAGAGCAAACAATCAATCGCTTACATTCAAAAACGTGGAATGAAACAACAATTTATTCTGGAGCAGAGAAAATTTAAAAAAAAATCAGAAGATTCTTCTCCGGGAGAGACGAAAGTATACTGACGGATTCGCGATCTAACAAGACTGATTTTATTCACAAAACATCTGCCAGAGTGCAACAGTAACAAGAGCAATGTTAATTGTTTCAAGGTATATAAAGGTACAACAATCTCCCCTTTCTTTCTTTTTTAAAAATTAACAGTGGTAGTTTGATTTATAAATTCAATTAATAGTTTTTTATCTGATTATAACTAGGGCAAATGAAAACCCTACTAACTAGAATAAAATAAACTTCAAAAGTCCAAGAGATACGAACGCGGGAATTCGATGCTAACAGAACTGGTAGAGGTTTTCTCAAGGATTGGCGTTCCACTCACGTTCGATATCATTTACGAGAATACTCGCGCACCAGGCCCGCATAACAGCCATGCAATTCTATGGCTCCCTACCGCAAGCTGCATTGGAATGTGAGTTATGAGCTGACACGCCTATCCCAAACTGTTCCGAAACACTAACACGAAATACAATTACTAACTGATATTTAAACACCACTGAGTTTCCTCGAAGTTTGCTCAACAAAGCCACTAACTAAAAACAGATCAACTTTCCGTCGGGCC